>CABHPR010132235.1:0-16891 GCA_902168415.1 Peromyscus melanophrys | reverse complement strand
CATAACTGGGTTCCCTCTCCCGAAAGGCACGGCCCAAGGAGTGGAGTCTGGGTCTGACCTACTTGTTAAGGATTCTGTTTGTTTGCTTATTATTTTGTGTGCTTGCAAGCCATGCCTGCTTCTGAAGGTCAGAGGACAACTTGTTTTGAGTTGATTCTTCCATCAGGTGGGTGCCAGAGCCCCAACTCTGATGGTCAGGTTTGGTGGCAAATGCCTTTACCTGCCAAGCCATTCCACCCACCTTAGGTTTGTTTCTATGAGACAAAGTCCCATGTAGTCCTGGCTGGCTCCCAGCTAGCTGTGTAACTGAGGATGACAAGGCTGTGGTCACAGGTGTAGGCTGCCACTGCTGGCTAGTGGAGTGTTCAGGACTGAACCGTGAGCTAGCTAGCTAGCACTGTCCAGTCTGGGCTGCCACCATATCCCTTTAACAATACTATTAATAAAGGCTGTTAACTTCTACTGTCTACCAGGCTCTCAACTAAGCCTGCTGCAAATAATGCCACCAATCAAAACTTGGGGGAGGTGGGGAAACCGAGTCATGGGAAGGGGAAATGACTTGGTCCCAAAGTCAGAGTTATACAAAAGGCAGGTCCAGAAGGGACATTATTCAGAATTCTTTTGTCTTTGTTCATTGCTCACAAGAATTGCAGGAAGAGGTCAGGCAGTGGTGGCGAGTGCCTTTAATCCCAGCACTCGGGAGGCAGAGGCAGGAGGATCTTTGTGAGTCCCAGGCCAGCCTGGTCTACAGAGCCAGTTCTGATCAACCAGGGCTACATAGAGAGACTCTGTCTCAAAAAGAAGCAATCCCAATAAGGGACTGGGCGGTGGTGACACACATCTTTAATCCCAGCACTTGGGAGGCAGAGGCAGGCAGATCTTTGTGAACTTGAGGCCAGCCTGGTCTACAGAGCTAGTTCCAAGACAGCCAGGGCTACACAAAGAAACCCTGACTCAAACCACCGCCCCCCAAACAACAAAAAGAATCCCAATAAGGGGACACTATTGTAATGATCTCCATGGATGAAAGGTAAACCGAGACATAGGACCTTTCCAAACCACCAGCTGAGAAGTGGCAGGATGAAGTGTGAATCTGCGCTGTTCGTGTTTTTAGTAAAGATGCAACATGACCTCCAGATGCCATGTCTGGCTTGGAACAAGTGTGACATGAGGTCAGCTGTGTGAATAGTAGGCACAGAATAATTGCAGTCTAGATATCAGTGATTTCTTTTTTTCCCGTGACAGAGTCACACTATGCAGCCCTGGATGGCCTGAAACTCCCTACATAGACCAGACTGGCCTTGAACTCACACAGATCCACCTGCCTCTGCCTCTGAGTGCTGGGATTAAAAGTATGGTCAACATGCACAGAGCCTTGGTGACTTTCTTCTGTTTTTGAGATTTATTTCACGTACAGGAGTGTTTTCCCTACATGTATGGGTGTGCACCATGTGTTCCCTGTGCCTGTGGAGGCCAGAAGAGCATCAGATCCCCTGGAACTGGAGTTATGGATGGGTGCTGGGACATAATCTCCAGTCCTCTACGAGAAAGAGCAACAAATGCTCTTAACCACTTGGCCATCAGTGGCATTTGTGTGTGTGTGTGTGTGTGTGTGTGTGTGTGTGTGTGTGTGTGTGTGTGTGTGTATTTATACCTTAAAATTATTTGTGTTTGGGAGAGCCTTATGTGCCACAGCATGTGGTTAAGTTGCAGGAGCCAGTTCTCTCCTTCAGTTTTGTGGCTCTCCAGGGATTGAACTCGGGTCATCAGGCTTGGTAGCAAGTACCTTTTCCTGCTGAGCCATGTTACAGGTCCTGGATCATGACCTCCACACCCCCTCACTGTCTCTTCTCATGGTGGGGAGGGCATGCTTGGAGGTCAGAGGACAGATTTAGGGAGTTGATCTTCTCCTCCTATCATGGTTCCAGAAACCAAACTAAGATGGGCATGGCGAAGCTTTCACCTTGCCGACCATCTCTGACCTTTTGAAGCCCCTTTGTCCTGACTCAGCTAAAGATGGAGGAGGTCTAGAGCGTTAGCCTCAGCTGCACTATTGACTTTGCAAAATCCCGCCTCCTGCTCTCTTTCTACCGTGAGTCAAAGAGTCCATGTGTCGGACGTCTTTTTTCCCCCTTTGCACCTGCTCTTCTGGACTGCCACCAAGTGCGGTTGGCTTTCTCCTGGCTGGTTTTTGTGGGTAGGGCCGGCTCAGGAAGGAAGCCTGAGAGGAGCAGGCTGGAGTGTGGAGCTCCCAGATTGCATGCCCATGAGGCGTACTTAGGACTTGCTTAAGATCGCTTGGTTTGTTGACAAAGGACTGGGTGGGTCTCATGCCTGTGAAGTCAGCTTCCAGGGTCAAGGAGTCCCAGAGGTAGCGTTTGACTCAAGAGCCATAGCCTGCTAGGCACAAAGCCAAAGGCTTCCTGTTCCAAGTAACTTACCTGCCCAGCAACCCTGCTCTTGTGCGCAGAGGAAGCAGCAGCCACCTACCACTGGCCAACCACAGCATTTGAACCCCCCTCAGTGCCCCCCCCACCCCCCATCAGTGGTATTGTCTCATTGACGGAAACGGATTTCAGCTCCTGGATCCAACTCTGACTGAAGATCGTTTGTCTTTGAACTTACCAGTCATACATCTAACTTTTAAAATTTATTTTTTTGGGGGGGGGCGGGGAGGTGGTGCTACTTTTTAGACAGGGTCTTTTTTCTTTTTCTTTTCTTTTCTTTTTTGTTTTGTTTGTTTGTTGAGACAGGGTTTCTCTGTGTAGTTTTGGTGGCTGTCCTGGATCTCGCGCTGTAGACCAGGCTGGCTTGGAACTCACAGAGATCCACCTGGCTCTGCTTCCCGAGTGCTGGGATTAAAGGCGTGCGCCACCACACAGTCTTAATCAGTAGCCTTGGGTGGCCTGGAACTCCAAGGAACTCTAGTTACAGCCCCAGGCTAACCTTGGGTTTTCAGTAAGCCACCTGCTTCTGCCTCTCAAATGCTTGATTCCCAGCGAGCACCACTGTATTTGGTTTTCTTTGTTTGTTTTCCCCTGAGACAGGGTCTCATTACGTCACAGCCTTGGCTGGACTCAATCTGGCAGTATTCCTCCTGCCTTGCCTTAAAGTCCTGCTGAGAATACAGGTGTGAACCGCCATGCCTCTCTGGACTTGAATCAAAATCCACCCCCCATATTTGCTTATTGTTTATTTAGCATTGTGTGTGCTCGCGCCGTGTGTGTGCTCGCGCCGTGTGGTGCTTGTGTGGAAGACATCAGGCAGCTTGTGTGAGGCGGTTCTCCTTCCACTAAATGGGATCCGGGAACGGAACTCAGGTCACCGGGTTTGGGGACAAGCACCCCTATGCTGGGCAGCTCATCAGCCCTCCCTGGCCTGTCCCAGCTTTCTACAGCATGAGGCAGGAGGATGGAGCTGGAGGCCAGCTTGGGCTACTTGAAACCTTGCCACCAACAAGCCAGCCAGCAAACAGACAAACCTGCCATCTTCGACTCTGCCATACAGAGGACAAGAGAGCTCCACCCACAGGGACAGATCCCGGGATCTGTCGACAGGAGGATTCCTCCCCTAAGCCAGTTTCACTTCCCAGGGTTTCAGTCACCCATGGTCAGACTCAGTCCAAAAATGTTCAATGGAACATTCCAGATAGAAATAATTCATAAATTTAAAATAGCTTTCATTTTAAACAATTTTTAATTTACTTATTTCTTTATTTAGTTTTTCTTTTTTCTTTTCCTTTTTATTGAGCAATTTTCTATTTTAAACAATTTTTAACAATGCCATGCATTATGTTGTTATATTTATTCTATTTTATTTGTGTGCATATGCATGTGCGTGTGTGATTGTGTACATGTGTGTACGTGTGTACGTGTGTGTGTGTGTGTGTGTGTGAGTGTGGAAGCCAGAAGACAACTTCAGGTGTTCCTCAGACACTATCAATCCTAAACAAAATATATTTTACTGTTAATTATGTATATGTGTCAGTGTGTGGGTATGGGCATGTTGAGTGCAGGTGACTGCAGAGGCCAGAAGAGGGCGCCAGATGCCCTGGAGCTGAAGTTAGAGGTGGCTGTGAGCTGCCTGATGTGGGTGCTGGGAATAGAGTCCCAGTCCTCTGCAAGAGCAGTAAACACCCTTAACCATTGAGCCACCTCTCTAGCCCCAACCTTTTGTTTTTTTGAAACAGTCTTTCACTGGTCTGGAATCTTGCCAAACAGGATGGACTAATTGGCCAGCCAGCCAGCCAGCCTGTCTCTGCTACAGAAGCACTGGGATTATGTTCAGCTTGTTATGTGGGGATCTAGGGATTGAATTCATATTCACATGCTTGGAAAATAAAGTTTATTTTCTGAGTCGCCTCCCCAGCCCTCCATTTTACTAATGATTGTTCACCTTTCTTCTATTCTTTTTTTCCTTACTTAACTTATTGAGACAGGCTCTCACACTGTAGCTCAGGCTGGGCTTGAACTAATGGCCATCCTCCTGCCTCAGCTTCCTGAGGGCTAGGATTATAAATGTGAGCCACCACACTTGGCTTTATTAGTAGCTACTAATTTCTTACTGATATTAGTTTATAAAGTGAGATTTATCATAAGTGTATGTATATAAGAGAAAAACAGTATATATAATGTTTGGTGGTTTCTATGTTTCTGGAATTCACTGGTGTCATGGGACAAATCCCTTATCCAAAGGGGAAGGTGTCTACTGTATTAAAAATGTGAACTGCTGGGCCATGGTGGCGCATGACTTTAATCCCAGCACTCGGGAGGCAGAGGCAGGAGGATCTCTGTGAGTTCGAGGCCAGCCTGGTCTACAGAGTGAGTTCCAGGACAGCTAGGACTACACAGAGAAACCCTGTCTCAAAAAACAAAAACATGGGCTGGAGAGATGGCTCAGTGATTAAGAGCACTCACTGGCTGCTCTTCCAGAGGTCCTGAGTTCAATTCCCAGCAACCACATGGTGGCTCACAACCATCTGTAATGAGATCTGGCACTCAGGCAGAACACTGTATACATAATA
Organism: Peromyscus melanophrys; assembly: GCA_902168415.1. Taxonomy (NCBI): domain Eukaryota; kingdom Metazoa; phylum Chordata; class Mammalia; order Rodentia; family Cricetidae; genus Peromyscus; species Peromyscus melanophrys. The sequence continues at coordinate 11,868 of CABHPR010132235.1, read as the reverse complement.
AATAAATCTTAAAAAAAAAACAAAAAAACAAGGGGTTGGGGATTTAGCTCAGTGTTAGAGCACTTGCCTAGCAAGTGCAAGGCACTGGGTTTGATTCTCAGCTCTGAAAAAAAAACAACAAAAAAAAAAAAAAACACACACACACATAAAACAACAACAAAAAAAGTGAACTAAAAGGCAAATGTGCTGGCGTACTCCTGTAATCCCTGAATCTGTGAAGTAGAGGCAGGCGGATCTGGATTGTAGGGCCATCTTTAGCTCCACAGTGTGAGTTCAAAGCCAGCCTGGGCTATATGACCCAAGACATCAGGTTTGGTAGCAGGTGCTCTCACTCACTAAGACATCTTACTGTGTCCATCTTACTGGTTACCTTGTTCTTTTGTGACAGTCTTGCTTTGCAGTCCCAGCCAGCCTGGAACTCACTGTGTAGCCCATGCTGGCCTCAAACTCAAACCCAACCGCTTCAGCATCCCAGCTGCCCAGATGACAGGCAGCTGTCACCACGCAAGGCCTCCGTCCTTCTCTCCATTCCTTCTTGTTTGGACCTCCGAAGGCCTGTCGTTTGCGTGCTCTGCCCCAGGTCCCCTTTGCATTCCTCTTGTGAACCGTGCTTCCCCAGGGATCCCCAGCTCCTCCAGGAAAGGGAGAGGATATTTCTAGTCTTAGCTTCGGCTCCCTAGGGACTCTGGGAATTTTTCCTTAAGGGGACAGGACCTCACCCCTAAGCAGGCACTGGGCACTGGTCCATGGTGTCCAGGCTAGCACTTGGACCCCTGGTATCACTCTTCCAGCACCAGCCAGCTAAGTCTTGTGTCGTGCTGGCTGTCTCTCAGTCTCTCTTAGCCTGTCTCTTGCTGTTCTCCTTGACATCAGGCTTTTCCTGAGGGGTGTGAGGAGACAGACAGCCAGCAGTAGTAGGAGGGGAACATGGCCCGCATCGTCCCTTCCCTTTATAACACCCCCTGCCCCTGCGAAGAGGACCTGGTCATAGGAAGGTATCCATGTGACAGGCAGCATTTATTTCAGAATCCAGTGTCCACAGATGATGGGCTGGGGGCGAGGGCAGGGATGGGGTGGGTTGGGGACTCCAGTGTCAGACTACACAGTGGGGTATCAGGTGGGGGGGGACAGTGCCCAAGCAAGGGAGACAGGAGGTAAAAATAGCCCCGGTCTGCCGACCCTCAGTGCCGTGTCCCAGGCCGGGCCCTGGGCTTGGGTCCAGGAGCTATTCTGGGGCCTGGGAGAGTTACATTCCCTGGAGGAAGGCCCCCTCCCAACCCCCCCTCCCTCTTTCCCTCCCTGAGGCTGCTGGCCACTGTGGGTCCCTGCCCAGCAGGCAGAGGAAGGAAGGGAGGGCCGAGGAAGGAGGCGGAGGCGTGCGCAGAGCCGGTCCTCCGATGATGCCCACAGTTCCAGATCCAGAGACTGCCTCTGGGAGGTCCTTGGCCTCAGCACTGGTAACAGAACAGGCAGCTCAGCCTGAGCCCACGCGGCTGGCCCTGTGCTCAGTTGGTTCCCCAATGGACACCCAGCCATCACTCACCTCATCTCCAAAACCTCCGCTTCCACCTCTGCCTCCTCCAGAGGGCCCACCCATGAGAAGGCCCGTGTGCTCTGGACGATCTGAGCCAGAGTGGCTCATCTCTGGTTCCCTGGAGGGCCTGGGGGAGGACAGTGGCATGGTGGAATGGTCACTGCTAGACACAGAACTGGGAGTGGGGGAGGGGCGGCAATGGCATTGGGTTTGGTGGTAGGAGGTAGGGGGAAGGCTGCTGAGGTTGGAGATGGGTTAGAAGCAAGGCTAGCTCTAGAGAGTGGTCCAGGACACTTATGGGCAGAAGTTGAGGATGCTATGGGAGGTTGGAGATGAGATAAGGTGGGGATAGATATGGTTGGTTACTGGTGAGGATTGTAGAAAGACTGTACAGGAAGTGGGTTTGAGGCTAGACACAGACATGGGGTTGCTGGGATGTGGCTACGGTGGAGAAAGACCGCACCTGGGAGTATGGCTGAAGAAGCAGGGCAGGGTGTGGCTAGCATCTGGGTGGAAACAGTCCCGTGTGGGACTTCGGATAGGACAAAGTCTAGACTGGAGATGAAGCTGGACTTGGTGGCACAGAGCTCTAATTCCCAGCACGTGGGAGGTTAAAGCCAGAGGATTGAAAGTTCAAGGCCAACCTGGACAACTCAATGTGACCTGGTCTCAGAATAGTCAAGAAGGGACTGGATACTTATAAAGAACCTACCTAGAATCCCCCAGTGAGGGACTGGGGTGTGGCTCAGTGGTAGAGCCCCTGCCTAGATTCCCCCAGTGAGGGGCTGGGGTGTGGCTCAGTGGTAGAGCCCCTGCCTAGAATCCCCCAGTGAGGGGCTGGGGTGTGGCTCAGTGGTAGAGCCCCTGCCAAGAATCCCCCAGTGAGGGGCTGGGATGTGGCTCAGTGGTAGAGCCCCTGCCAAGAATCCTAGTTTTACATCAATTTAGCATAGGCTAGTTATTTGAGAAGGCATTCAGCTGAGAAAATGCCTCCATAAGATCAAGCATGTAGGCATTTTTTTTTTTTTTTTCTTTCTGGTTTTTCAATACAGGGTTTCACTGTGTTTTTGTTTTGTTTTGTTTTTCAAAATGGGGTTTCTCAGTGTAGCCCTGGCTGTCCTGGAACTCAGAGATCTGCCTGCCTCTGCCTCCCGAGTGCTGGGATGAAAGACGTGCACCACCACTGTCCTGCTAGGGGCATGGCTTAGGGGCAAGGCCTTGTTTAACATACACAGTCTGGGTTCCAGCTCCAGCACTTCAGACAGACTAGAGCTCAAGTTAGACAGAGGCCTGTGATGGTGGACAACATGAAGGAGATGAGGTCGGGTCTGACTGGAGGAGATTTAGGGTGGGATTCTGGGTGGTAGGCAAGGCTACCCTTGGGTTGGAGATGGGTGAGGCTAGGCGGGGCAGGCTGGGTGGCTGATGGCTTTGGGCCTCCTTTAGCAACGGAGCTCGAGGATTTGGCTGAGGGCAGGACATGGGTGAGGTTGCAAAAGGACTCGAAGCCTGCGAACACTTACGGAGCCGCCTTCTCCGAGCGCCGGCAGCAGCCGGGGCGCCCCTTGCGTCTCATGCAGTAGAAAGCAGCCACCACGAGCAACAGAAGACCCACGCTGACGGCTACAGCCATGACAGCCACGCCAGCCTGTGCAGTCTGGGGGGCCACTGCATAGAGAGGATGACAGAGAGGTGCTCAGCTCTCCAGATCAGGGCGGTCCGCAGGGTCACCCGGCACCTCCCCTCTTGGTTACCCACCAGAGCCAAAGTGGAAGACGTGGCCTATCTCGCCATGGATGTTAGATGCATCACAGGACACGCCCTCCTGGCTCAGGGCACTGGTCACTTTCACCATTAGCGAGCTGCTCGTCCAGCCTTTGCCCTCAAAGGGCGGCTCTGCTGGCTGTGGAGGCTGGGATCAGGCCAGGCCCCTTGGGATCAAGGGCTGGGGGTGTAGGCTGAGGTAGAGTGTAGGGGATATGAAGCTTGGATCGATGAGGGTCAGGGTCCCCTGTGGAACTTGGGGTAGGCTCAGAGTGGCAAGGAATGTCCCTTACAGTATCGCCTCGCTGGCTCCAGGTGAGTTTGGGCTCTGGGTAGCCTCGGGCGGAACAGACCAGCATGACTTCGTCTCCTTCCATCCAGGTACTCCCAGATATGGGCTTTATCTCGTTGGGTTTTAATTCTGGTGCCCCTGTAGGTGGTGGGGACCATAGCAGAGTGACTGGGAGGCAGATTGACAGGGAACGGAGAGAGACACAGGAGAGCAGGGGTGGGATGGGGGATGGGGGGCGGGGGCGACAGCTCAGGGACAGAGTGCTTGCAGTACAAGCTTGAGGACCCGAGTTCACTCCCCAGCACCCAGGTAAAAAAATGGGCGCAACAGCACTGGGGTAGGGGAATTGCAGAGGCAGGAGGATTCCTGGAGTCCCCCAAACAGCCAATCAGTGAGCTCCAGGTCTCAAGAAGATGGAAGGGGCTGGCACGGTGGCTCAGCCTGACAACCCGAGTTCCTTCCTTGGAACAGAAGAATCGACTCCTGCAGGTTGTTTTCCGACCACCACAAACCGTCCCCGCCCCGCCCAAATAAATACATATAAAAAAATGCAGCTGTGCACAGGGGTGTACCCTTGAATCCCAGCACTTGGGAGGCAGAGACAGGCAGATCTTTTGTGAATTTGAGGCCAGTCTGGTCTACATAGTGAGTCCAGGACAGCCAGAACTACACAGTGAGACCCCTGTCTCAGAACACAACCATCCCCACCCCCTGCCGCCCCCACCAGCAAAAAATAGAGAGGAATAGAGGAAGACACTCAAGGTGAACTTCTGGCCTCAGGCATGCACACACATAATAAAGAAAGACAACTAAGGATGGACACTGTCCCCACAAAGGCGCCCAACAACCCACACCTTGGACCACCAGCTGGAAACTCTCTGTCCGGCTCAGGAGGGGGACGGTGGGTGTGGAGGCTTCACATGTGTAGGTACCAGCCGAGTCAAAGGTAACAGAGTTCAGAGAGAGCACGGGGCCATCTGCCAGGGCCACAGAATCCTAGGGAAGGGATAGGAAGAAGTCCAGAAGGGCCACGAGAGTTTGAGAGGCAGAGGGGGAGTGCCCAAGGCCCCAAAAGCTCCTTCCTCCTGTCACCTTGGTCCAGCGCACAGTAGGGGCAGGCAGGCCTCTGGCTGAGCAGTTCACCACTGTGCGGCTGCTGTTCAGGAACACATAGAGCTCCTCGGGCACACTCAACTCCAAGGGGTCCAGGTCTGCAGGGGGGAAAACACGCTCACATTCCCCAGCCCTTGCCACTCAGCCAGGGCCTCTAGGGGGCTATCAGGAGCAGACAACTCTGTATTGCTTTTTCTAATTCTCCCCAATACCATGACATCTTTACTTTCCATCCAGGCCCTTCAGCCAACAGCTAGGAGACCAGCTCTAAAAATGTACTGTCTGACTTGCTATCTGAGGCTTTACAGTGCTGACCTCATGTCAGGCAGGGGCTCCACCACTGAGCCACACCCCCAGCCCCTCACTGGGGGATTCTAGGCAGGGGCTCTACCACTGAGCCACACCCCCAGCCCCTCACTGGGCGATTCTAGGCAAGGGCTCTGCTTCAACACTGTGCCTCCAGCTCTCTATCCCAAGCTTTTGCTTAAGCTGAATTTTTTTGCTCTCTTCTCTGTACCACCCCCATCCCACCTCCATAAAAACTCGATGGGCTTGGACCAGCAAGATGGCTCAGTGACCAGACACTTGCCACTAAGCCAGGCAACCTGATGTCACTCCTCTAGACCCAAATGATGGGAGGCAATGACAGACTCCTGCAAGTTGTTCTCTGACCTCCACATGCACAGGTGCACATATGCACAAATAAATAAAATGTGAGGACCATTTAAAATTATCGGACAACTTGACGGGCTCATGGCTGGGTATAAACACGGGAGGTAGAGCCCTAAGTACAAATGCCAGCATCTCAAAACACAACAAAATTCTGGCTGGGTTTGGTGATTCCGCGCCTGGAATCCCAACACTTGGGAAGCTGAGGCTGGAAGAACTGAGTTTCAGGACAACCTAGGTTACATAGCAAGACATTGCTTACAGAAAAAAGATTTGTATGTTTCTGCCCCAAGAAGGATCACCCTACTTCCCTTCATCTGACCCCCCTCCCCTCTCCGTCCTTACCATCTCTCTACTAATCTTTCCCTCACTTTCTCTCTCTCTTTTGGTTTTTCAAAACAGTTTCTCTGTGTAGCCCTGGCTGTCCTGGAATTCACTCTGTAGACCAGGCTGGCCTTGAACTCACAGAGCTCCGCCTGCCTCTGCCTCCCAAATGCTGGGATTAAAGGCATGTGGCACCACTGCCCGGTTTATTCCTCACTTTCTAAAACTTGTATTTTTATTATTTATTGTGCGGGCATGAGTACCATGGCACATGGATGGAGGTGAGAGGGCAGCTTGCTGAAGATGATTCTCTCTCTCCTTCATGTGAGACCCAAGAATCAAACGTGGATCATTGGGCTTGGTGGCAAGCTCCTTGGCTTGCTCAGCCCTGTTCCTCACTTCTGTCTTCTCGGCCCATCCTCCAGCGAGCAGTCCAAGGGATGTTTTCAGAGAACACACTGGTCCATCCTCCTCTCTGGCTTAATATCCTGCTATGGCTCCCCAGTATTCGGGGCATCGTGGCCAAATTACCACAGCCTACAAGAGCCTGCCTAGTCTTTGCCTCTCTATCTGCTTAGTCACAGAGACCCTGTTTTTAGGTTTAGTTTTCTCAAGAACACCAAGTTTGTCCCTAGGGCCTTTTCACTGGCTCACCCCGCCTGTGGCAGAGGCTACTGGCACTGTGAGTTTCTCACATCCTTCTTCAGTTTCTTATCCACGTGTTCCCTTCTCTCAGAGGCCTCCCTGCCCCCACAGCGGTGGACACCCGGATCTCGGGATCTCGCTTCCAACACCAACAACTGATTCCCCCAGCTGCTGCGAGGGCTAGCAGCTGTCAGCCTTCAGCTGTCTGCCCTCTGTGGGAATGCCCTCAATGGCAAGGAGCCCCTCACCCAAGGTCATGCCCCCTTCCGTGCACAACACATAGACAGTCAGGTCCAGCTCCTTCACGCTAACTGGGGACAACTCTGGGGTTCCCCACCCCAAGACCTGTGTAAACCACAGTCAACCCTCCACTCTGCCCATTCTTGCTGCTTCTGAATACACAGGTCACAAGAGACTCCCCATAAACACGCTACCTGTAGACCTGGTGGCGGGGAACACATCCAGGGAACTCAGACTGTGACAATACTTTGTCACCTGGCACCTCCGTTTTATCAGCTACTGCTCTAAGACACACTAATGTGACTAAAAGGGTTTGGACCAGCACTTGGCTTCTGTCTCTGCTACTGTAGTGGGGCTACATAGTGAGTTCAAGGCCAGCCTAGCTTCATGAGACTCTGTCTCAGTTAAAACAAAATAACCAAACACAGGATGTGGAGAGAGCTTAACGGGCACCATATTTGCTATACAAGCATAAGGACCAGACTCCTAGAGCCCTGCCTAGAATCCCCCAGTGAGGGGCTGGAGTGTGGCTCAGTGGTAGAGCCCCTGCCTAGAATCCCCCAGTGAGGGGCTGGGGTGTGGCTCAGTGGTAGAGCCCCTGCCTAGAATCCCTCAGTGAGGGGCTGGGGGTGTGGCTCAGTGGTAGAGCCCCTGCCTAGAATCCCCCAGTGAAGCACTTGCCTTGAAGCCCCAGGTTGCACATAAAGGGCTGGGGGGTGTAGTTGTGCATGCTTATTCTTAGAACTAAGGAGGCAAAGACAGAAAGATCTCTTGGGCATGCTGGCTGCTGGCTTAATCAGAGAGCTCTAAGCCAGTGAAGAGATCCTTCTCAAAAAATAAAGTGTCAATCCTGAGAAAGGACAGCTAAGATTGACCTCTAGCCTCGATAAACTCATGGGCAGATGCATGTGCGCTCATGCACGCGCGCGCGCGCGTACACACACACACACACACACACACACACACACAAAGAACACTTTCTTCCTATCAAAGTGATGGCAAAAGCTGCTTAGAAACCCAGGGTCGAGCCAGGTTAGAAACCAGTGGGCATAACCTTGAGGAGTTAGTGAGGAAGAAAGGAGCTTCGTCGGGGAGGAGTCAGCTGATGGTGAAGCTGCTCAGATGAACACAGAGGGTTAAAAGGGGACGTCATCTTTCTCTATACAACACTGGGAGCCACAGCAGGTTCCAAAAAGGGGAGAGCCTCAAGTGTGTGCTCTGGAATTAACACTCTGGAGAAACTGTGAGGCAGCTGGGAGGAGCGAGGGTGGGGACCCTGAGGGAGAGGAGCTGTTGGAAGCCTGACCCTGCCCTGTCCTCCCTGCCCCAAAGCTCTCACAGGCCACATGCAGCTCTAGGATCTTGACAAGCTCCACTTCCTCGCCGGCATCGTAGTCCTCCACTCTGCAACCGTAGACGCCACTCTGGTCCCGATGCACCCTCTCCAGGGTCAAGTTCCCCCTGAGGTTGACATTTAGCTGTTCCTCCTGGGTGCCCTGAGTGAGCAGATGGGACACAAGAATGAGAAGCTGTTCTGGGGGTAACTGGGGTGGAGTCAGGGGTCACCCAGCTGATGTCATACTTGACTAGAGCCTGTTCAAGCCAAAGGTCAGGGGTCACACCGGTTGAATATATCCTCCAAACCATCTCAAGTCAGGGTCAGAGGTCCTTCAGATCAAGGGTCCTTGCCAAGCTAAACGCCCTCGGGGTCAAAATTAGAAGTTGGGGTTGTGGTGTGGCTCAGTGGTAGAGCCCCTGCCTAGAATCCCCCAGTGAGGGGCTGGGGGTGTGGCTCAGTGGTAGAGCCCCTGCCTAGAATCTCCCAGTGAGGGGCTGGGGTGTAGCTCAGTGGTAGAGCCCCTGCCTAGAATCCCCCAGTGAGGGCTGGGGTGTGGCTCAGTGGTAGAGCCCCTGCCTAGAATCCCCCAGTGAGGGCTGGGGGCGTGGCTCGGTGGAGAGCAGTTGTATAGCGTGTGGCAGGCCCTGGGTTCTATCTCCCACACCACTAAAGATAGACAGGAGGTTGATGAGGTCAGTATGACACAGAATCAGGTGGGGTCCAATGGGACCACCAAGTGAGTTACCTGCAGGCGGAAAAAGGAATACTCAGGGCTTGGGCTGCCATCACCCTGGCAGAGCAGCTGGACAGCGTCACCCTCACGTACCCAGCCCTCCGTGGTGGATGGACTTCCCACCCAGAACTCCACATGCTCTGTGGGATCTGTGGGAAGACAGGAAGGAAGGTCATGTGTTAAGGTCAGTCCTACTTTTAAGGGGAGAGATATAGTATCTAAAGCTTAGAAGTTTTATTCTTTTTTAATTTGTTTTTAAGATGCGTGTATGTGTGTATGCGTGTGTGTGTGTGTGTGTGTGTGTGTGTGTGTGTGTGATATGTCGTATTCCTTTTGTCTGATTTGGAGGCAGGCTCCCTCTCTGTAGCTCAGCTAGATTTTGTACTCGCCATCTCCCAGTCTCAGCCTCCCTAGTGCTGAGATGACAAGGCACAGTCACCTCACCTGATAGGTCCAGACTCACTCTCCGAACACACCAAAGGTCAGACGTCTAGGTAAACTGACAGAATGACTCAAGGGTCAGAAGTCAGTGAACAATTTGAGATTTAAGACTCTATGTGATATGGGGACCCAATTCAGTAGGAGAAGGTAGAGCATCCCATGGGGTACAGGGCCCTCTGCTGAAGTCAGTCAGCATGATTGTTTGGGGTGCTATTTGAGGTCAGGGGTCAAAGTTTACAGCCCATTCCAGCATCACTTCAGCATGAGGTGAGCAGGTAGTATGAGGACACAGACTGGAATCGGGGCCTGGGAGTCAGGCCTTGCTGGGATAGGATCTTAGGTCAGGGGCTGGGGGGTCATGGGACTCACAGTGCAGAGTGAGCTGGAAGTTAGGGCTGTCCAGGCGGCCATGTTGGCCTGAGGGCAACTTGTAGTGAGAGGCGCAGTGGAAGTTGGCGTCCCGATCCTCCTTGTAGACCTTCAGGTAGAGGGTGCTGGTCAGGGAATACAGGCCCGAGGCCTCCCGGACCGTGCGGCTGGTCATGTAGCCCTCTGTGAGAGAGGTAGGCAGCAGGATGAGGTGAGCTCACCCCGCCACCAGCCCCCACCCCAAGCCCTCCTCCTCTGGGCTCCTGATGGCTCACTTGGGTTCATCTCCATGGGCACATCCAGACGCTGCCCGTTCCGGTACCACGTGATCCGAGGCACCGGGTTTCCGTTGGGGCTGCTGCAGGTGGCAATCTGGGAAAGACACGGGTGTGGCCCGGGCTTGGTGCCAGGACTCTGAAACCTGGCTCTCTTTTCCCCAGATCTCCCCTTTAGATGTGTCCACTGGGCTCTGTCTCTCCAGGAGGAGACAGAAGTCCCTGACTCAAACGTTCCTCCCACTCAAAAGCCCAGAGCCTGGGGCCTGTGAGATGGCTCAGCCAGGAAGTGTGCTTGTGAGGGACGTGGAAGACCGGAGTTAGGTCTCGGAACTGTATAGATGTGTAGGGAGGGAGTGGCTCTAAAAGTCATCCTGCCGGGCAGTGGTGGCGCATACCTTTAATCCCAGCACTTGGGAGGCAGAGGCAGGCTGATCTCTGTGAGTTCGAGGCTAGCCTGGTCTACAAAGCTAGTTCCAGGAAAGGCTCCAAAGCTACACAAAGAAACCCTGTCTCGAAAAAAACCAAAAAGAAAAGGTAAGAAAAAAAGTTGTCCTTTGTGGGGGAGGGTCAGGAGGAGGGAAGAGGGGGATCTTTGATCTGTGTGTAAAATGAATGAAAAAATTTTCTTAATTAAAAAAAAAAAAAAGAAAAAAGTTGTCCTCTGATTTACGCTGTGGCATGCGTGTGTCCCCTCCGTCCAATAATTAGTTAAAAACCTGGACCAGGCATGGCGACACACAACTCTTAATTCCAGCTCTCAAGAGGCTGAGACAGGAACATCAGTTTGGCACTAGCCTGGGCTACATAGTGAGTTCCAGGCGAGCCTGAGCCTCATGAGACCCTATTTCACACAACCCCAGGCCAAGGCCAGGAATGTAATCGTAGCACTTGACTCACTAAGTGTGGAGGCAGGAGGATCAGGACTTCAGAGCCATCCCTAGCCACACAGCGGGTCTGAGGTCATGCTGGGCTATGAGACACTGTTGCAAACAAAACAAACCAAGAAATAAACAGAATGGGTGAGATGGCACACGCCTGGGAAGTCAGTACTTGGAAGGTATAAGTGGCTACATAGAAAGTTTCAGGATAGCCTGTGCTACATACGGTCAACCTCCCAAACAAAAACAAAATCAAAACAAGGAAAATATCCAAGATAGAGAGCACCTGCCCGGCATGCTCAAAGCCCTGAGTTCAATCTCCCATATCATAAAACAAAATAATAGCAGGGTTGGGGATTTAGCCCAGTGGTAGAGCGCTTGCCTAGCAAGCACAAGACCCTGGGTTCGATCAGCTCCAAAAAAACAAAAAAACAAAACAAAACAAAACAAAAAAAACCAATAGCAAAGAAGGTCTTGGACCTCTTCATCCACTGCTCTCAACTCCAGCGCTCATTACCTCCTGGGCAAACTCCTCCATCACAGACAGCGTCCCTTTGTTGGGAAGCACATGAGTAGCTTCGGGGGTCTCTGTTGGGGAGATGTTCATGTCAGGAGCACCTTCTCTGATTATCCCTCCCACTTCACCCTACCCCACCCCCCACCCCCACCAGCTCCTTGGGATAGTTTTGGGGACACTCACTAAACACACGGACACTTGAGGTGGCCTCTGAGGTGCCTGCTGGCCCAGCCTTCACCACGCACACGTAGTCGCACTCATCGCCCACCCGGGCATTTGCTATCTCCAGGCGCCCCTTGGAGTCCAGCTTGTAGGGGGGACTGCGGCCCCGAGAGCTGTGGACTGTGCGCAGGAGCTCTGAGCCCTGTGGCTCCACAGAAGCCAAGTGGTGTCGGGACCCGGAAGCATCAACCTGTGGGTACGGACAGGGGACAGTCCTAGCTTGGGTTGTGAGCCCTCCTTTACTACTGTCTCCCTCCAAGATTTTTTTTTCCTCTGGGCCTAGGGAAAGAACCTAGCGGCTTCCACTTGCTAAGAAATCACTTTACCACTGAGCCACACCCCCAGCCCCTCTCTGGGGGATTCTAGGCAGAGGCTCTACCACTGAGCCACACCCCCAGCCCCTCACTGGGGGATTCTAGGCAGGGGCTCTACCACTGAGCCACACCCCCAGCCCCTCACTGGGGGATTCTAGGCAGGGGCTCTACCACTGAGCCACACCCCCAGCCCCTC
>CABHPR010132234.1:3012-25363 GCA_902168415.1 Peromyscus melanophrys | reverse complement strand
GTAAATGTACAAAGGCACAACACTGCACACGGAGATTGCATATTTTAATACAAATCTGGCTGACTTTTTAATGTTTCTTTCTTACTTTATTCTTTTCCTAAAAATCTGGCCTCACCATTTCGCAAGTGTACACTGCTATTTTTTAGCTTTCTGCTGCCCTGACTGGACCTGTTTGCAGCTGCGTTAATGAGCCAGCGATCATCACAGTGATAGCTCAGACAGAACACCGACTGCCGCCAAAGGTAAGCCCTTCAAACAACCTAATGTTCCCAGCAGAGTTTGTACTAGCATGAGAAGCTCGAGATCTCGTGGAGTTAGATGGTTAAATGCCCTGCTTCAGGCATCTCAAGGATCGGCCTCTGGATGGTTGTCTGCACCTGCTCCTACCAGAGGAAAGAAGGACTCGTGCACACGACTTCTTCAACAGAGTGTAGCCATGAACGTGTGTGTTCTCGTGCCCAGATGCCAACATTGCATTAGGAGCCCCTGGCACTTGTTACGGCATTGTGGTTAAGGCCCATTTCTATTTAATCGGGTGCCACTCATTTTTCTGCAGTGTAAACCAAGAAAGTTCTAAGTCAAAGTGTCAGCTGACCAGAGTCCCTGCTGGGAACGTTTGGAGGGCTGATTCTTCTCAATTATTCCAATTTTGAGTGGTTCCAGGGAACCCCTTCATACCTGGGCTTGTAGCTGCCTCTGTCTCTATCTTCAACTGGTTTCTTCCCTCTGTCTGTCTGTGACTCCCTTGCAAATCCCACCCTGCCTTGCTTAAAGATAAGATTAAAGGCCTTGCCTAACTCCAAACTTTCATTTTAACTTCACTGGGATACAAACACTTAATTTCTAAATAAGGTTATATTCACAAACTGGTGAGTAACCTTAGATGGCAGTTTGACCCTGGAAATGCCTGAGGCAACCAGACAGGTGGAGATGAAATAAACCAATCAAAACACATTACCTTAGTCAAGAGAAGATAACCAAAGCAGACTTTGTAGAGCAGATGAGAGAAGAAAATATTTTACACACAAACACACAATTATGTATATATGTGAATATATTTATATATTTCTAATAGCTTTTCTTTTCTTTTTGTAATGGACCAGGCTGCAGTTGATTTGGAAGCTTGGAGAATTTTTGAATTGTGTGTCAGAACTCCTCCTTAATAAATTTTGCTCATAATCAAAATCGTTGGGACACTCAGATGTAGAAATATCATCAGCCTTTTGTGGTTTGAAATCTAGAGACATATTGCTTTGAACTTTCTGTATTTGTGCAGACTTCTTTTTCATTAAGAGTGATGTCAAGGGACTGGGGAAATAGTGCACACAGTCTGTAAAGTACTTGCAGGATCCCTACGTAAAAACATCTGTCTTGGCAGCTTTTGTTTGTAATCTTAGCTCTGAATAGGCAGGATGCAGCCAGAATTTTTGGCTAGCCAGTCTAACCCCATTGATGAGCTCAGGCCATTAAGAGACCTTAACTCAAAGGAAGTATGCAGCATTTCTGAGAATGACATGAGAGGTTGTCCTCTGGCCTCATACACATGTACACACACACACACACACACACACACACACACACACACACACACACACATTAGGAAAAGAGATAGCAATCTTTCTGAGATCATAGTTATACCTGAGTCTTTAACCCCATGACTGTTATACAGGTAATAAGTGAGTAACCACAAAGGAATTGTACTATGCAGCAAAAAAACAAAAGACTAAAACAAACAAATAAACAAAAACCCCATGCTGCTTCATTTCATAAAGGTAGGGACAAAGACAGGAATGGAGGGTATATGCTAGCTGGTCTGCAAAAGAATAAAGATGGCCGCTTAATCTTAATTCCTTATGTGACTATGAATATTTAAAAGCATTAACAGGCAACTTTAACTGTTATCTCACCTTTACCTTGAGTAATTTCTGCCTACTAATGGAGGAACAATCAGAGCTCTAGAATATTTTGACCTAGGGATCTGAGTAAAGATTTCATTTCAACTCACTGCAAATAAAGTACTAGTTGCCCAGTCTACAAACACATGCTCTAATATATATATATATATACATATATATATATACATATATATATGTATATATATATAGCCTCAAATCAAATATATCCTGTTTCAAAACTTAGGTTTAAAATTGGGTATTTAACATCCATTTACTGCTTAAGTTGTTCTTAAACTAAAATAGAGCCACCAAATTCATGTTAATAAAACAATTAAAAACATACGCATATAAATAACATTATACAGACTGAGAAAGTTGTGTTTATATATCTAGGAGAGAGAGAGAGAGAGAGAGAGAGAGAGAGAGAGAGAGAGAGAGAGGCAAATTTAAAGAAAAAGAGTCCATAAAATCACAAGAGAACAAAAGGATGTGACACATGAAAGGGCTTGAAGGTCAGTAAGAAAAGGAAGAAGTGAGGTAATTATAATCTCAAGAAAATTTATTTTATTTTATTTTGAGATTTCACCCCTTGATTTTATTTTATTTTATAATTGTTTTTATTTTAAAAGTTTTTCTTTCCTTTTACATACCAACCCCTGTTCCCCCTTCCTCTTGAAAATTTATTTTAAAACATAGATAATAAATTCGAAAATCAGAAAAGTAGAACAAAAGCCCTCAATGAGACAGAAATGTACATGGTGGTCATTTTAACCTAGGGAGCAAAGGAAAGCGTTTCTCCTTGGAAGGTACAAAGAGTCATAGCAAGGTTTACAGTACTGAGAACAAGTATGCTGCTTATGCACAATAATAGATATTGCCTATAAAGTTACTCATGTGTTGTTATATAAAATCTGTGTTCTCCTGAAGAAGACTTTTGGTAAATGTGATCAAGAACATTAAATATGAAAATAAGGAGAGAAAACATTTAACATTGTTGAAAAGTAATTAAAAATATAGTTTACCATATGGTCCTCTGTCATTAGTTCACTTCAGCAAAACAAATTCTGGAAGCATTTATTATCTTCTGTCATTTTTTAAAGAGGCCTAATGTTCACAGATGCCACTTAAGCCATGAACAAAGTGAATCAGATTTGAGAGAATGACAAGAAATTCATTTGTCTGAATTCAACAAATTATACAAAATGAGACAATGTGAGTGTCCTTCCCCATGCGTACAAAGTTGTTAAGATGATTTAGCTCTACATAGGGTTAAGATGATTTAGCTC
The DNA here is from genome assembly GCA_902168415.1 of Peromyscus melanophrys. Classification (NCBI taxonomy): domain Eukaryota; kingdom Metazoa; phylum Chordata; class Mammalia; order Rodentia; family Cricetidae; genus Peromyscus; species Peromyscus melanophrys. The sequence continues at coordinate 22,182 of CABHPR010132234.1, read as the reverse complement.
TACATAGGTATTACTCAGACTGTGCTGGGTGGAAGGCACGACTAAAGACTACACATGTTCTTTACAGATTCAACCTGTCTAATTCCCAATGAGAAGGTATGTAGAGGCACGGATTCTGTAATTAGGCTTAGATGAGGTCATGAGGGTTGTATTCTCATGAAGGCGGGAGTGTGCTCAGATGGAGAGTAAGAGAGCAGAGAGGCCTTTTAGTCAGGTAAGGAAACAGTGAGAAGTAAGCAGTCTGAATCCAGATATCGGTTTTCCCCAATAAACTGACCATGCTAATGTGCTGATCTCAGACTTCCAACCTCAACAACTCTGATAAATAGAAGTCTATTGTTTAACCACCCTGCCTTCAGTAATACGTTACAGCAGCCCAAGTTGATGAAGTCATTTAGAAGGCAACACAATCTGTGTTACTGCTTTAATGATGTGAAACATGAGAGTTTTCTGTTTAATTAAAAGAAGTAAATCAAACACAGTTTTCATTTAAAAATCCTGTGTAGTTTCTCTAAACTAGAGATGTTCATTTTAGTTTATTCAATATGATTTATGAATTCATGAAGAATAGTCAAAGGAAACATTTTTCTTGAGGTGACATAAAGCTTCTTAGTGCAGGAATATACTATTTGCAAAATAAAACAATTAATGAGGAGATACACTGAGCAGTGGCTTCACAGATAATAACATAATAACCTTCTGAGAATAGCATCTTTCACACTGTTGGAGCCAATATTCCATCCTCACCGGCAAGCTTGTGTCATTTTCTGGGTTGGCCTTTGGCTCTCACACAAACTGTAGTTGCAATGTGCTTTTATCCAACTGGCTTTCTCAAGATTGCCTCTTAGACGTAGGCCCCAAGAAGGCAGACACCAAATTTTGGTCCTGCACCTATTTTCATCGAGTGTTAAGTAGTCAAGTAAGAGCCAAGGTAGCTATGGGAGTCTTAGGAGAACCTATTAACATGGTTTTGTTATTGGTCACACCGGCAAACTGCCTTCTAAACATTTTTGTTTAGACTGTAGATTTGAGATGGTCTTGGTCTTCTACTACCATACCCTCTGAGTCACAGCTGAATGAATGGATACATATGTGCACAGATGGATGAACAGATGATAGTTGTGTGACTGAATGGACATATAATTCTGTGGCTTTGATAGGGATTTTTAGGACACAAATTAATTCTTACAAAGAGGTGGTCATGAATTTCAGCATAAAAAAAGAAAATATAATCTCAAATGATGATATTCCTCCCAGAAGTCAAATCATAGAAACTTCTTATTGAAGTGGGTAAGAGTTGATGCAGAGGCTCCAAACTGGTCCAAGTACTAAGAATAAGCAACTATGAGTTCTCAGCTGTACATTCACATCAGCTCCCACTGTATACCCACTCCCAGCAAGGCTCAAGTAAAGGAGAGCAGGAAGGATGTAAGTACCAAAAGAAGGGGTGTTGTGAAGTGTTGAACTACAGACATGATGTGGATGCTGCATACATAAACTCATAGCACATGTGGTTATCCTCATAGAACCTATACAAGATCAAGTCAGTTAAAAATTCTAAGATGGAAGAGGAAGACGCTCTCAAGGCCCTAACCCTGGCTGAGGAGCTATTGACATTTGATGTCTACTATGGAGGGAGTTATGTTTCACCTGGTGTGTTCCATGAGTAGGCTGTCCATGCCCCATTGGATAACTCCACATGCATGCTTACATAGGCAGCAAAAATTGGACTCAGGGACTTATTCATATTTTTAAAAAGTGTCTGAAATTTGGAAAGAGAAGTGTTGGGGAGCAGAGAGAGTTGGAGCAGAAAGAATAGGGGTTAATATAATCAAGATATATTGTATACACATATAAAATTCTCAAAGAATAGAAAAAATGCAATGAATCCCAGCATCATTGATCTGTTTACCACAACCCTAAGACTTTCTTCTGTACCTGGAACTATATCAGTGTGGATAACCACACCTAACATAACCTGACTTCAGAAACTGCCCCCTCTTTATGTTCTAAGCCAAACAATTTGGCCCATTGGCTGTGGAATGTGTGATAGCTATGGACTTGACCGTATGTGGAATTAATTAAAACTCCCAAATGGAGGGCACACCTATGGGGGATGTTTGCTTAATGTGAAGTGGGATGATCCACTTCCACTTAGGATCCTGGAGGTAGGAAGACAAAAATTTAACTCAGATCTTTTAAGCTGGGGGAAAAAAAACCCCACACTTTTAATCTTTCTATTAAGGCAGTGAAACACAGCTTTAATCTGGGCTGCACCTTCTGCAGGAAGCCTATGTAAGGACATGGAAGAAGAAAGCTTTTTTTTTTCCTGATTGCTCTTGCCTTGCTAGCAAGTCCATTCTTCGACTGGCGTTAGAGCCTACTTCTTCGGAATTCCAGCATCTACTGAAGACCAGCCTCATGGACTGAGCAATTTTTGGATTCTTGGACTTTCCATGCATAGTCAGCCATTGTTGGATCAGCTGGTCCATTAGGCTGTAAATCATTCTAATAAATCCCCTTTGTACATCGATGTATGTATGTATGCATATGTGTGTATGTGTGTGTATGTATATGTATGTGCATATGTATATGTGTATGTTACAGTTTCAATTGCTGTGAAAAGACACCATGATCCCAGCAGCTCTTATAAGGGAACACAATTAATTGGGCTGGCTTACAGCTTCAGAAGTTTAGTCCATTATTGTCATGGCTGGACATGGCAGCATGCAAGCAGACATGGTACTGGAGAAGGAGCTGAGAGTTCTAAATCTTGATCTTCAGGTAACAAGAAGTGAACTGTGACACTGGGCATAATTCAATCATAAGAGACCTCAAAGCCCACCCCCACAGTGATGCACTTCCTCCAACAAGGCCACACCTACTCCAAAAAGGCCACACTTCCTAATAGTACCACTTCCTTTGGGGGGCATTTTCTTTCAAATATATATATATATATTTGAAAGTTCTGTAAGTTCTGTTACTCGAGAGAACCCTAACTAATACACAATGCAAGATCAGTAGGTCTCAGGGTCAGTAATGTGGCCAGAGAGGTTGCCCTTTTCCTGTATGTTTGTCCAGACCCTTTAACTCTACCCATTGATGTCACTCAGGGTTCTGCTCAAACAGCACTCCACAGAACTTCTCCAGCCCTGATATTTAAAACATTACCCCTCCCCAACTCTTTCTCTACTTTAAATTTACATGTGTTTATATCCCCTGGACTTTTTTTCCCTACAGTAGGATATTATTGAGTCCCATGAATGATAAGAAATCCATCTGTCTTGCACACTCATCACCTGTGATCATGATTTGCTTCTACATAATTTTAATGAATTGATGGAAATGCATTATAATAAAAATGGAATTATGTGCTCATTTTGGCAGCACATGTACTAAAATGAGAATGAGAATGACAAGATTAGCATGGCCCCTGAGCAAGGATGACTCACAAATTTGTGAAGAATTGGAATATAAGAAGCCTTACTTTGTTAAACATGGTATACTACTTTACCCCCAAAAGTCACACTTCACTCCAAGTACCTGGTAAACAATATTTGGAGCTCAGTTTGGGGTCAGTAGTCTAAGTGTCCCATTCATTCAGTTATTTTATATGATATATATTTATATATATCATATTATATAATATATATTATATATATTATATGATAGAGTAGGAAATAACAGAAGGAACTGAAGCATAAATGCTGGCTCCTCAAACAGTCAAAGAAAATGGGTTTGCTCTTCTCTAAGTTCCCATTCTTCTTTGTTTTACAACACAAGAAAAGAAGAAAAGGAAAGTAAAGTAGAAATCTGAGGAAATGAGGCAAAGAGAGGAATCAAGAAATTATATTTTAATTGGGACACAATGTAAATACAGTCAAGTCCTACTTGGGGTGAGGCTGGTGCAGAATCCCACACTTACTACGACTGCCATGCTTTCTATGGTGTTATAGGTAAGGTACAAAAAAGCCTCCTCCAATACAATTTTCACTCTAAATAGCCAGAGAAACTTTAATCTCAATCTTATTCACTTTTCAGAATAATTTCAGTTGTGGATAAATCTCACTAGTGCCATAGATATCAATATTACCAAACTTTATTGGAGGCAATGATGTTTCCTAATGAGAGGGGAAGAGATATTTACGCATGTAAACATACACATACATACACATGCACAAATATATACATGCATGCACACATATATGTACATACTTATTTATGCACATACACATACAACTTTGATATAATATCCAGTTTTTAAGCAGTTTTAAATTTAGATTTATACATTTCTTAAAAATGGAGTTCCCTGCAAATTTTATCTTTTGTAACTTCATTGAGATGAGATATAATCAATGTGCAATAAGCTCAATATTTTTAAAATATGCAATTTTGTCAGTATTGATGTGCAGATAGATCATAAAACCATTGCCAGAAAGAAAATAAGAATTTCCATTATCCTGCAAAGTGTGTATATAACAATTTTTATCCAATTCTAGATAACCACTAATCTGCTTTATGTAGCCAGTTTGCTTCTAAAGAAATTTATATAAAAAGAATGAGATATGTGCTCTTTTTGTGAAGCTTATTTCCCTTAGTATCATGAAAAGGCATACGAGATAGGAAAAGTACAGTTTTTTAAAAGAACGAAATTAATTTGCAGGAACTATTCATGAGAAAGTCTAGACATCAGCATCACAAGGCAAAGACTTCAAAAGCACAGTGTTAAATATCCCAAGAAAAGACAAGCAGAGAAGCAAATGCTGGGTGTGGCAGTCCAGGCTGTAACCCTCAGATTTATGAAGCCGAGACAAGCTGATCACCACACATTTGAGGCCAGCCTTGGCTAGACAGTGAGACCTTTCTGAAGTAAACAAGAAAACACAAGAAAGAGAGAAAAGGAAGCAAACAAAATGGTATAGACATAACACGAAGAGAGAGGAAAGTTTAAAGGAAGAACCAGGTCACAACGGGAACACCAGGAAGTACAATTACAGTCAGAAAATAATCAACAAAACTCAGAACTAAGACTTGAACAAACGGGAAATATTCAGCAGTTGGAACAAAAATTAATATTTTGACTCTGATCTATAAGAAAAAATGAAAAAAGCAGTATAATATTTTCTGGAGAACATGTAACATGCCATCAAGTGTACCTATGTATGCACTGTGGGTGTCCCAGATGCAGAAGAGAGAAAGAAAGGGGCAGGAAGGGATATTTGAAAAAAAAAATAAAGGCTGATTACTTCCTACATTTCATAAACACACACACACATACACACACACACACACACACACACACACACACACACACACAGAGGAACACACACATACACATACATGCACATACACATGCACATGTACACACACACACACACACACACACACACACACACACACGCATTAAAATATCCAAGAATTTATTCCAAAAAATCTCAATCAGCTTTAGGAAGGATAAACTGAAATGGACACACATTTGAGACACATTATTGTATAATAAAAAAATAGCTTGTCCAAAGGGAGACTTCAATTTTCATCAGAATTAATGGAGACTAGAAGACAGAGGTATGACACAGTTCACTTTATAAATGCTGGAAAAAAGAAAGCCATCAACCAGGAAGCCTATGGCACAACAAAACCAAATCAGAAATGGGGGCAGAGTAAGACATTACCAAAGTCAAAAGGCTGTGGGAGTTACTTCACCCAGATCTTCTTAAAAAATAAGGACAAAATGGCTAGTATAATTTTATTAAATTTTTAAAAGTTAGAATTTCTGTGTGTCAAAGGATGTGTTTGAGAAAGTGGAAAGATTGTTTCAGAATGGGAAAAATGAATCTGCAAATCAAAAACCATAAGGGTCTATTGTCCATCATCTATTATATTTAATATCTAACTCATAATTCAACAAAAAGATAAAATACACTTCACGATCTGGCAAATGTTTATTTAAAACAAATATGAAAATGGCCATTCCTATGAAAGTTACTTAAGATTATTATATATGGGGCATGCAAATAAAAGTCTCAAAGAGATATCATCCATACCATGAGAACAATGTAAGCCAAAATATCAAGAAATTACAAGTATGATGATATTGTGGAGAACCTAGAAGACTGGAATAATTAACATACACTGTAGCTCAATGTGATGGAGAATGGTTTGATATTTACTAAAAAAGCTAAAATAAAAATAACACCCAACTCAGTCATTGTATTCCTTAGAATTTAGCTAAAAAATTGGAAGTAGATACTCCAACAAAATAGCTGCATGCTGATATTCATTGCACATTATTATTATTACCATTGTTATCCACAGCAGGAAAAAGGTGGAAACAATGTTAAGAATTTATTGGTAGAGTAGATAAATGAAGTGTGCTGTATGCATAAATAATCGAAGAGTATTCAGTCATGAAAAGATTGGAATCTGGTACATGTTGGAATAAAATGAACCTTCAATCACTAGTTTGTTTAAAATATGCTGTACATATTATAAATAAAATGATATGATTCTTTGCATGTGAAATATTTTAAATGTACAAATTCATAGACACAAAAGTTAAGAGATCACAGGGAACTGAGGTGATGGTAATTTGGAGTTCTTGTTTAATGGCTCGGAGTTCTTGCTTGGAATGAGGAAGAGATTTCAGTACCAGATAGTGGCGATGGCTGCAGAATGTCCAGACTATAACAAGCAATACTGAGCTGAGCATGGTGAAAGTGAAGTGCATTTTGCTACAGTTGACCATTAAATATAAGTAAAACCCAACAACATAAAAGTTAGCATTTTATATACACGGTCATTACTGTGAGTTAGTTTTTATAAAATATTTAGTCAGGATCAAAACAATATTTTAACCAAAATGTCATTGAAATTGAACAGTTTAAATATTCTCCAACTAAGGCGGGGCTTAATTCCTGGTACAACCATTATAAATTGAAATGGTTGTAAGTCAAAAATGTATTTACTGTTTCTAACCAACAAACACCAGAGTCAAACAAGCCAGGCCATTGTAAAGGGTCAGTGTTCCCCATCAGGATCTTGATGCCCCTTGCTCATAGAATCCCTCTTCTCTCTGACTGGACTTCTGGAGCTCGGCCTGGTGTTTGGCTGTGGATCTCTGCATCTGCTTCCATCAGTTACTGGAGAAAGGCTCTATGATGACAATTAGGATATTCACTAATTTGATTACAAGATCATGATGGGAAAACCTACACAGACAACCAAACATACTAGTGGGAACTCATGAACTTTAGACCAACACTTGTGGAGCACCCAGGGGACTGTACTAGGCCCTCTGCATAAGCGAGACAGTTGTGTAGCTCGATCTGCTTAAGGGGCCCCCTGGCAGTAGGATCAGGATCCATCCCTGGTGCATGAGCTGGTTTTTGGAACCCACTACCCATGGTGGGACACACTGCAGAGTCTTGAGGCAGGGGGAGGGGCTTGGACTTGCCTCTACTGAATGTACCAGGCTCTGCTGACTCCCCATGGGAGGCCTTACCTTCTTGTAGAAGTGGATAGGGGCTGTGTGTGGGGGGGGGGCGGGAGAGAAGGCTGGAGGGGTTGGAAGAGGGAAGAGGGGGATCTGTGATTGGTATGTAAAATGAATAAAAAAATTATATGCTCCCCAAAATAGAAGTAAATACCAAAGCATACTACATGAAAAAGAAAAAAGAAAAAGAAAGAAAAAAAGATGTTCTCTTGTCCCTGTGTGGCTAGCTGAGACCTACGGCCCACTCTTTCTGCCCCATCTCACTAGTTAGTTTCTCCCTATCATAAAGTTAAAAAATGTACAAGTTGAGTCACCAGTAAGCAAGTGGTTGTTTGTAACACAGCTCCAAACTTAAATGTTTCTACTTACCTTTTGTAGTAAGTAAATAGGAAGGACAAACAGGTCCCCAGCCAATAGTTATGGGGCAGTGGAAGCTTGTACTATGTTAAGCAAAATCACTCATCAAATAATCATATGGACATGGGTTTGAGCTGTATTTTTAACAAATAGAACTATAAAGGAGATCAAGATCATTTTGATTACTTTGGTGTTACATTTATTTGATACATATGTTTAGTAATTGCACTTACCTTATTGTATGCGGTTATGTACAAATGATGCTGACGTACATTGTCAGTATATAAAATTTGAACACGAGCCAAAGAAAGTGTCCTCATCCCAACAAGCACATCATCCATTGCTTCTAAAAAAAAAAAAAAAAAAAAAAAAAAAAAACCACTATTTTTTAATGTGCTACATTTTCTTCAAGATATCAAAAGAAGGCCGGGCGGTGGTGGCGCACGCCTTTAATCCCAGCACTCGGGAGGCAGAGGCAGGCGGATCTCTGTGAGTTCAAGGCCAGCCTGGGCTACCAAGTGAGTTCCAGGAAAGGCACAAAGCTACACAGAGAAACCCTGTCTCGAAAAACCAAAAAAAAAAAAAAAAAAAAAGATATCAAAAGAAGCATGGTAGTGGAAAGAGAATTGACTATCTTAATATCATGTCTTTTGCATGAATTTTATGCAGAGCTATGAAAGAGCAGGGAGGTACTAAGTTACATTTTGAAGAACTACTAGGAATATTGGCTTGGTTAATCTTACTTAACACAGCAAAACTGTAGCATGTAGGTAGCTATCCCTAGGTCAGATGTGTGATAAAGGAAATGAAGTGGATTCCCCATGACCACCTGGCTAAAAATTATCAGAATCCCCGTTGTCTAAGTCCTGTTTATTGAACTGCCCCATGTTGATCTGAAGGACATGCTAGTGCACGTGGCTCATCCCTTACCATAATAAGAACCACATTGAAGGAATGATGATGTGACAAGGAATGTTTTATTCCACTCAGGCAAGAGTTCTGTGTCTAGATGTTGTTTACAAGATGTGTGTTGGATTTCATTTTGATTTTTTTTCTTACAGACAGGTATTTTGAACTTCGCCTCTGATGGTAGTAACAGTGCAAAGGGCATCATCTTTAATTTTAGCTTCCTCAATGTACAGTAGTAAAATACAATTAGATAGTGTGATGATTTGAGGAAGAAATGTCCCCCAGAGGCTTATGTATGTGAACAGCTGGTTCCCTGCTAATAGTGCTGTTTGAGGATGTTAGGAGATGTTTAAGACTTGGAGCCTTGCTGAAGGAAGTACATCACAGGGGAAGGTTTTTGAGAGTTTATAGCCTCACTGCACTTCTAGTTAGCTTTCTCTGTTTCCTGTATCAGACAAAAGATGCCATTAGCCAGCTTCTGCTCAGGCTACGTACTGCCATGCCTCCCCTGCATTATAGACTCTCTGCCTGGAACCGTAAGCCAAACAAACCTTTTCTTCTATCATAGCAACGTAAAGGAACTGATAAAGACATGAAGCAGGTAGATAGGAAAACTCAGTTCTAGCTATACTATTATCCACAATAGACAGAAGGAAATGCAAATATTTTTCTCACTTGACCAGAAGTGGCTAAGGAATTTAATCAACACATAAGATGGTGTCTGAGTAGGTCAATGAGAAAATGCAAACTGCTTGAACTAGGTTGATTATAATTTCCTTAATCTACCCATATTCATTGCTGGCCATAGAGACCTCTAATTTTCTCCTTTAATCCTGGACTTGGTGATCTCAGAAAGTGAGAATAGACAGATTATAACAAGAAACAGAAGCAGATATGTCTGTCTTTTGATTTTTTTGAAAGAAGGTCAGCAACCGGGTCAGTGTAACAGTCTCTTTGGGGTCTTGAAACATTTCATTCACTGTAGCCAAAGTTAACATGAATCTCCTGATTAGAAAAATTATTTCTGTAAGGCTTTAAGCAGATATGCTATTTCTGTTCTAAACTATACCCCCAAATAGGCACAGTTGGTCTCTGACCCCCACTAATACCTGTGTGAGTTTCACTACTCAAGGACATGTACCCTTTTCTGAGTAATGGGTAATGGACTTTTCATGGCCAGCTCTGCGCTAATTGGATGAATGTAACATATTGTAACAGATGCTCCACAACTGTACCCTGCACATCTCTAGATTGATACTAAATAGTCCATTACTTAAACTAACCAGACAGAACTGGTCTACATTTCAGCCTAAAACTGACTCTTGAAAGGTTAGCAAGGTCAGAGTTCCCAGTATCTAAGTGTTCGACAATGCATTTTAATAAACTGGTATGTTTACTAAGCTGGAAACAAGATTGGAATCTGTAGCTATTCCTAAAGTGTAGATAGTCACTAGACATAGGTAGTTATTTATTTTTGATTGGTTTGCTTCACTTTGATTAGCTACATTGTTGTTTAAAAAGAGTAACCCAAAGTATTACATTCCCAGAACATAATTCTTAACTCAGCTGGTCTCCAAATCTGTGATCTGTCACCTATCAGGTGTTAAGAGAAAGTCACATTTCTCATCTACAATTTCTGCGTAAATTAAAATACCTTCTTTGTAATTGGTTCTGGTCTCCAATCCTAAGGCAGGAGTGCAGACACACTGTCACTCCCATATTATAAAGTACCTGCACGGACTCTTCCTTCTAACAAAAGCCTTAAGTTGTCCTTTCCCATAATTAGATGAGAATATCCACCTCACATCTGTTTCTAGTAGTTACAGACTGTTGAGCTAAAGTTGTATTTACTTTGATTATTTTTAGTGATTTCTTTTTAGTTTGTGTTTGTACTTGGTTTACCTGCATGCATGTCTGTGTGCTCTGTGTTCCTTGTGTCCAGTGAGGTAGGAAGAGGGCACTGGGTTTCCTAGAACTGGAGTTGTAGAAAATTGTGTTTGTATCATATCATTCTATTTTATTTCTTTTTATAATTTGGTGGGCTTTGCTTGGGATTTGGTTTTTGACAGTGTCATGGAGTCCAGGTTGGCTCTAAACTGTCTAAGGATGGCGTGGAAATATAGATTGTCCTGCCTGCATCTCTGAAGTATTCAGAGCAGGTGTGTGCCACACTGCCTGGCTTCATGCTGTTACACTTTTTCTATTATGTCACTTTAAACATAGTTTAGAAACAGGTATTATATACAGTAACTATATAATGTCTTCTTATGCTATAGCCACTAAAACAAAAAAACTATCAGTTATTGCTTATTAGTTAACAATATACAAAAGTTAAAAACTGAAAAGTGTGGGTTAATAGGAGCAAATTAAATAATCTGTGCCATGCTGAACTTCACATTCCTGAGTGCTCACATCAGAGTTAGAGTAAGACATATTCAAAACATTATTAACTTCTTGCCCTGTGATAGACCACCTGAGAATTGTCATTTTTGGTTGGTTCAGATCATGAAAAAGAGATCATGAATAGGCCAAAGAAACATGATTTGCCCAAAATGGGAAATAAAGTTTTTAAATGGACAAGTTTATTTTTGAATGGAAACAGTCATGATATAAATAACAATGAAAATATTTAAATGACTTAACGGACTGTGAAAGTTATCCATGTTCTCCCATTGTGTATCTATATTTGAACACTAACACTTTAAAACCTAAACAACATAAACAGATTTTTACAAAATCTACAATGTTTCATTATTCAAATAATGTCAAAGGATTTCATTTTCCAAGTTACTGCCATTTTCTAAATGAAGATTTTTATTGCAGTTTTCCTCATGAATTATTACCACTTTCGGCTTCCCAACTGCTTGGAACAGAAAAAAGCTACCCATTGTAGATGCTGGTCTCAGTGCAATGCCCAGAAGTTGTGATCTAATGAATGTTTCTGCCCAGTGTTTTCTTACTGTCCCTTCCTCTAGCTGTGGACTATGGCCATCCATCCACAATCTCATTATGAGCAAAGCCTTGATTGCTGCTACCAGACGTGGAAGAAGAACACATTTTAAAAAGCTTTTGGTTGACAGGACCTTATTTCCTCACACCATCACTTATAAACCTTTTAAACAGCAGCATGGGCTCTGATGGTAAAACTATGCTTAGCCATTAGTGGTGAAGGTGTGGGCTTTAAAAGGCTTTTCAATTACGCTCTGAAAGGTACTCATACAATGGGCTTTCATTATGTAGGGTGAAATCCACGTATTACACCCATTTTTGTATTACAACTCCCAAGCTCTTCTTTTGGAATCACTCACAAAGATTGACAGCTGGGAAATTGCAGGATTCAAGACTTACAGAGTAACATGTTTGTAAAGGGAAACCCAATTTCACATGGAAATTGCGGGATTCAAGACTTACAGAGTAACATGTTTGTAAAGGGAAACCCAATTTCACATGGAAATTACCTTTTTAAATTTTTGTTTTGAGTGCACTAATGAGAAAACTTCAGAAAAAATCTTTAGATGTGATTCCTGCTTATATCAAGTAGACCCAAGGGCATCTGCAGCTCCTTGAACTGGCAACAAGCAGAATCTTTTCTTCAACAAAAGGCCCAAAGGTCTGGAGACCTCAGAAGTGGTCCAAGTGCATCCTGTGCAATGAAGTGGCTAGAAAAGATAGGAGTCTCCACCGTGAACTGCTCTTTACCCCAGAGCAGAGAAAACTATGCAGAGTTTTCAAGTGCAGGCAGATGCACTGTTGATTGCCAGTGTCAGAGATTTCCAGTCACAATGGAAGAGGCTTGGCTACACAGTGTGTGTGTGTGTGTGTGTGTGTGTGTGTGTGTGTGTGTGTGTGTGTGTCTGTGTGTGTGTCTCTGTGTGTGTGTGTCTGTGTGTGTGTCTGTGTATCTGTGTGTCTGTGTGTATATGTGTGTCTATGTCTGTGTGTCTGTGTGTCTCTGTGTATCTGTGACTCAGTTAATCCTCAGGTCTCCTGGAAGGGCAACTGGGTTAGCTTTACAGATATGAATCAGCTTTTTACATCAGTTTTTCTCTACAGTGGTGTTTTCACTGTGCTATTTGGAAGAAAAAGAAAGCAAATTTCCTGAGTGAGTGGACATGTGAAAAGCTGTGGAAACAGCCCAGTGGTAAAGTGCTTACTCTGCAAGCATGTTTGATTTAGAATTCACATTAAAAAGACAGTCATGATGGAATGTCCATGTAATTCCAGCTTCAACAAGACTAAAGGGGGCAAATTCTTGGCTCTAGCTAGCCAGCCACCCAGTCCAAGTGGCAAGCTTCAAGCCAATGAGAGATCCTGTATCAAACAAGCAAGGTGCACAGTACCTAAGAAAGGATACCAGAGGCTGTCCTCTAGTTTAAAATGAACATACACCCTCATGAACTTCATACATACATACACAGAAAAATTCAAACACACAAAAGTAGATATAGAAACTGGGTTTTCAGTCTTGCCAATACAAGGACCTTAAGTTTCCTAACTTTGTTAGTGTCTGTGAACTTGGTTACAAAGACACATACACAGTACTTGGTGAGCATCCCTCAGAAAGAGTATTTAAGTATGGAAGGCCCCAGACTTCCATTCCAAAGACTTCTTTATCTTTTGGGGGAACCCATCATAGAATCTCGTGTCTTCATCTGGGGCTAAACTCCTAAAACCAAATCTGAATGATCCTCACTTTTTCTTTACTTAGAAGACCAGCTAGTGCTCGATGCCATCTCCCCCTCTGCTACCAGCTTCCAGGGCTGAGCACCTCCCCCAAACACACACACACACACACACACACACACACACACACACACGCACGCACGCACGCACGCACACACATGCACGCATGCGGCGCGCGCACGCACATACATACACACACACACACACACACACACACACACACACACACACATATGCACACACGCAGGCACGCACTCATCAAAAGAACATTTCCAGGCCAAGACAATTTCTGTGTTTTATTGCTTTATTGGGTGTGTAAGCCCAGTTAGCATGCTTCATTAACATTTCAGGAGACAAAGCTTGCCTTTTGTGAGAGTTCAGTGTGAAGTCCTGCAGGGCTGCTTCACAGATTCACTGATGACTGTTTACACAAGTTGAAATTTTAGGTCAACTTACTCTTATGATTAGATGGAAATTACTACTCTGCTTTTATTTTTTACTAATATAATTTTGATAATAAGCTCTACTGTTCAGCTGGTTAAAGATTATATGGAAAGGAAATACGTCATCATAGCTTTCCACACAGTGTAACAAACCTTGGGTGGGCTCTGCCTGCTTTTTCTTTCTGCTATTCTGTAGTGTCTGTATGTACGCCACTCACTCTCTTCTCATTCACTGTTTTGAAACAAGTTAATAAACAATAGTTTTGAATCCGTATAATTAGAATGAACATGTCAGAAAATGGATTATTCCCATTTTTCTCAGGAGAATTTTTCTTGGTTGCTGACCTCCTACAACCTTGGTTTCAGAACATTAGGATATGCCTGCTGCTTCTGGAATGAATGGTGTGGATGGAAAAAAGGACTCTGTCTCCTGGGAAACTTAGCTTCTTCATTCTTTGCTGAATAAAGCCCCCAGAATAAACACATGTTCACCCAGGCACCCAGCACTGCACAGCCACAAGCACACTTTCTTGTTCTCATGAAAAGAACTCCCCATTCCTCTTTCTCTTTTGAAGGAAGTGAGACATGATTGCAAGGCTTCTGTCTTTCACTCACAAGCTGTCCCAGTCTCCTCCACTCCCAGACCCATATTCCTACCTAAAAATGAGATGGTAGACGAAGGATCAGCAGCCACTGGCACTAGTTTCTGGTCCTGAGATAGACAGTGATCCATATGACTTCTGTGAATTACTAGAACTTTCTTACACCAGTTTTCTCATTTACAAACTAGTCATAGTGTCTTAGTCCATTCTCTTCTCATGGACACTTAAGAAAATTAAATTTTAATTTATTTTAAAATGTAATATAAACATTCTATTGTATAATCATACAAATGACACATATAGATTAAAATGTAAAATCCTGTTAATAAGGTGAAGAATTAAGAAGACATTAAACTTATTCTATTGAGACCATTTTTCCAAGATTGATTGTTTTCCTGTTGCTGTTACTGCTGCTTTCTTTCTTTCTTTCTTTCTTTCTTTCTTTCTTTCTTTCTTTATTTATTTATTTAGAGACAGGATCTCACTGTGAAACTCAGACCAGCTTCATACTCATGCTATGAACCAGTAAACCTCTGCTTATTAATTATTAATTTGGCAACATATTACACATCTCCTATGCTTAGAAAGCTCATAAAATGTACAGTAAAACTCTGCCCAGTTTTTAAGTTAAAGACAATATATCAGAAAATCTTTTGAAAATGAAAAACATTGCTCTTTATCATTTAAAAGCACTGAATTTCTAATTAAAGAAAAATGGCCTTCTTAGATAGAGCTTGAAAATAGAAACACAAATATAGAAAATCTCCAGCACATAACCATTTTATTTTTTAAGGTGCTATTAGCCTGTGTTGATCTTGCATAGTATAGGATATCCCTACACCAAATTACCTGACTACACCATTTAGACTTTGTCCTCCTTAAATTCCATTTATTTCTTTAAGGAGATTAACATGACTGTAAACTTCTGGTCCAATTAAGATGGCTCTAGCAGAGTCTCATGTAGATTATTAGCATGCTGATGATGACATGGGCGTATTGTAGATGTTTGGAGTCCCTTAAAACACACATGTTTTAGTAGAAAAGATCTCCAAGACTGGCAATATAGTGAAAGAAGGGGAGTTCAAAATTGAAGAATTCCTAATTCACTTTTGCCTATCTTTCACAAAATGTTATGACCTACCTTGAGTTTGTCCTCCAAGATAAAACGAAAGTCTTTCTTCAGCTCATCTGTTTTCTAGGATGTCAAATTGAGATCTCCAAAACCAGTTGTTTCTTGGCAGGTGCTGCGTTAGAAAGTGCTCAGTCACCATGGCGGAAGCATGGACCTGAAGCAGGATGACAGTGAGGGTGACACTGTCCAAGGACAGCTCACAGCACAAGTCACTCCTTTCCTCTGATACAGAGAAAAGCAAGAAAAACTGTACGCAAATAAACAGGAGGAGCAAGGAAATAACAACTCAAAATTGAAGAAGTGAATCAGTTTTGTGTTGGATTTTACAACTATTTTACCTCCACACAAAAATCAGTAAACCAAATGCAACTAAGATTTCCATATATCTGAAATTGCATTTGATTTTGAGAATCCCATGATACAGTATTTCCTTTTCATACTCATAATAGGATATACATTCTTCTTTTTACCAGATCCAATTTTTGAAGGTTAATTCTTTAAGACACTCAAGACAGCCAATATTACTTTCTAGTTAACTACAGTAGATATCCATTGGAAATGACTTCCATGCAGCCATTGGAAATGTGACACAAAGGCTTCCAAAGTGTGGAGTCTGGACTTCACCAAATAAAATACCAGTTATAAATAAAATACGGATATGGATTTATTTCATGTGTTTGAAGGACTTATTATATAATCTAATATTTTCAAAAATAATTCTTCTTTACATATTTTTCCAGATTATCTTTAAAGATTCTGCAAACTGATGCTTACAGATACTGGAGTTAGAGAAGGAATACTAGAATCACATCTAGAGGGTTCAGCAACACAGCCTAGGTGTTGTGGGAATGCTGTCTAGGGAGAAGTATAGCAATAACTCCCTTCTTTACCATTGATTTGGAAAGTGTGGAGGAAGTTGCTGTATACTGTAGCATGAATCTTAAAAGGTCTTATTAATAAAAACAAACCTGGAGCCAGGTATTGGGGTGAACGCTGGAAGATTAGAGAAACAGAACCAGCCACAGCTAACCTCACCTCGCCAATTCCTCAGTTGATCTCGTTTCCTCAAACTGGAAGCCTCTGTGTCCTCATTCAAATGGATTTCAGCTGAACTGCTGCTCAAAAGCATAAAAGCTTAACAGGACTCTAGTTCCTGGTTTTCATGCCTTATATACCTTTCTGCTTCCTGTCATCACTTCCTGGGATTAAAGGCGTGTCACCATGCCTGGCTTTGAACTCACAGAGATCAGGATGGATGTGTGTGTGTCACCATTTTCTGGTCTCTATGTCTATCTAGCAGCTGTTCTGTTCTCCGACCCCCAGATAAGTTTATTGGGGTACACAATATATCAACCACAGTATATTCACTCCTTTGATCACCTGGAGGGGTTGACAAAGTGTAGTAGTACCCAACAGGTCATTTCTAGCTAGAGGAATGAAGTAGCTCAGAAGGAAGCAAAATTGTATTTGGTTTAGTGGAGTGCAGATGCCACACTTTCAAACATTTTATGTGTCCTGTGGCTGTTTTGAAGTAACCTGAATATCTACTATATTTCTGGGGAAGTCTTTATGGAACCACTTCTAATTTGTGAGCACCACAGAAACTTAATCGAGATGGTTTATCATCTGGATTTCAGCAAGAAAAAGCACAGGAAGGGGTTATGTTTGAGACAGAGAACTGTCCTCCTGAGCAGTTCTATCATGTATGAGCAATGCCCATGCATTAGTCACCACAAAAGCTTGGAATTTCAAAGCCCAGAACCCCTCACATTTTGGGGATTTTCTCAATCCACTATCTGTACTAGGAACCTAGATATATTCACCTAAATCCTAAGACTAGACCAAGGACTGAAAAATTACAGACTAGATCCCAGTTTGTCCTATTTTGTGAGTAGTATTCTGAGAGCAAGTTACACTCACTCGTAAGTTGTCTGTGGCTACTTACATAAAGAAGAGTGATGGGATAAGTTTGTGAACCTTAAGGTAATTATCATTTGGAACTTTACAGAGAATGTGTACTAATGATCTAGACAAACTCCAGAGAAAAGAGTATACCAGAGAATGAGAACTGAGCATGTTACAAGCATAGGTAAGCCTCTCAAGAGGATGGCTCACACACCTACTGGCAAATTCTTTCTACTGCCTATGTAATGGGTTTATAGAAATAACACCATTTAGATTATTCTGAGAAGGACTTCAGAAACAATTTTTTTTAATTTTTCGAGACAGGGTTTCTCTGTGTAGCTTTGCACCTTTCCTGGATCTCGCTCTGTAGACCAGGCTGGCTTCAAACTCACAAAGATCCATCTGGCTCTGCCTCCCCAGTGCTGGGATTAAAGGCATGCGCCACCACCTCCTGGCACAATTCTTTACTTAAATTCAACTTTCACATTATACGGTCTCCTGATCATTTATTTAGAAACTGCTACTATATGTTGGTCCTGTAATTACAGAAATGACAGGGCATACATCATCTGAAACATTAGAAAAGAATATGTTACATCTTTCCACATTTAGGAGAAGGGGTTATGTTTGAGACAGAGAACTGATCATACAGAATACACTAACTCACCTGAAATTTGTACAATGAATAGGAATTGTTC
The DNA here is from genome assembly GCA_902168415.1 of Peromyscus melanophrys. NCBI lineage: Eukaryota > Metazoa > Chordata > Mammalia > Rodentia > Cricetidae > Peromyscus > Peromyscus melanophrys. Next base: position 3,961 of record CABHPR010132234.1, on the reverse strand, counting down.
ATGTGGATGAACTGATGGGGGATTCCAGAAGGAGGAAGAGGACGTGGAAAGCATTGTCTGTGCTTTGGTGAAGACAAAATGCCTGTGGGTAATAAAGAGGTAAGAGAGAGAGAGGCAGGAATTAATGCCAGAGAACTGCAATAAAACCAAATACTCTCACTTGTATGTGATATGCTACAGGATTAGGAATATTCTTGTTTTTCAAATAAAGATGATGTAACCCAATCTATATTGCATAAAAATAATTACATGCCCTGTTTGAATACAATAAATAGCAAAACTACATTTTAAAAAAGAAAAACAAGATAATTTTTGGATAAGAAAAATGAAACAGACACTAGGTGTATGGGCAGAATGGTCACAGATATGAAAGATGTCATAGTCTAATCAGAACTGTTAGGGATTTCCCTTGGATCTGCCCTCTCCAAACCCCACCCTCAGATGCCTTCTCCAGAGCCTGCTCCTGTGAAAGCCCATCAAGCTGCGGCTCCACCCCTGGAGAATATGTAAGGTCTGGCCCATGGACTTCCCCTTATGGTTGTCCTTGTGGCTTCTCCTCTCCCCTGGGACCACCCAGGAATGCTCTGCACAGATTAAAACTGGATTTATTAATTTGGTCTGATCTGATTTACCACATCAGCAGAGAGGCTTAAAATCAGGGTGCAGAAACTTTTCAAGAACAACCCAATGGTTAGTGTAGAAACAGAGGGGTGCAGGAGAAGTCCATCGTAAATGACTTAAGAAAGAGCATCAAGTTAACATGGATTGCTGCCCAGATTGCCTTGTTTATAGAATGTGTCCTTAGGGTACTGAGATCCTAATTATATGAATTTTAATGAGACACATAGTGAGGGAAGTAGAAGAAACACACACACACAAACACACACACACACACACACAGGGAGAGGGAGAGGGAGAGAGAGAGAGAGAGAGAGAGAGAGAGAGAGAG
>CABHPR010132233.1:0-23869 GCA_902168415.1 Peromyscus melanophrys | reverse complement strand
TTGATCCTCTTGTGGGACACATCTCTTATTATGGAGTGATAAGAACAATCTGTTTAAAAGGTAGCTAATACCAATGAGGATGACAGACTAGAGAGGAAAAGGCTGCCAGCATAAAATATTACCAGTTAGACAATGTTTATTAGGTGACTCAGTAGCACAATGGCACCACATTGGGCTTCAAGACTAGGTTTACTGTTTCAATAATTAGGTCAAAAGGATTATTTCTTAATATTGTGGTAAACCAGCAGTATCATTTAAATTCATTTTCTTACCTTGTCTTCAAAGCCATTATCTGTGACATGTGTTGGTGGCTTTCCAGGATATCGATAAAGAATGAAATCTCGACTACAGGTAGAAAACAAACATAGGTGGGAAGAGATTATTTAGTATATACATAAGACAGCTATAACTAACTATAAGGCCCTTAAGTAGCCTTTAAGACTCTTCCTAACTTCCCCATAAAGTTTTAATATTAAAATATAATGTGACCATTTGAAGGATCATCCAACTACTGAAGCATCTAAAAATTTTTTGCTATAATTTTACAATAGAAATGACATTGCCCTAATGATAATATATAACAAAAATGTTAAGCACTTAGAAGTTTTAAAAAAGATAGCTATCCTGATTTCCTACTGGAAATATTACCAGTTCAGTCTCTTAGTTTGTCTTGAGACAGGATCTTATTGTGTATCCTAAGGTGATCATGAACTCGAGACTGTCTTGCCTTAGCCTCCCTTGCTCAGTTCTAGTATTATAGGCATGTCCCAGCACACCTGGCTTCCATTTAATCTTCCTTTCAAAGAGACACAAATTCTAGGACAGAAATGGTAAAAAGTTTCTTCACCCAAGAACTGTAACAAATGGACTTTGCTCAGGACTTTTCCTTCTACATTATTAACTTATCAATGCTCAAATTTAACCAGTCCTAAAGGGACTCTGACAGAAACCTTACTTATACACAGTCCTTCTCACTCATATTCATATATTCCCTCTTTCATTTTCCCTTTGATACAACTTACTTATAAATTAGAGAAAGAGCTCTTAGTTCCAGCTGGCCAGCACTCTCCTAAATATAAATAACACAGATTTTTAACAAACATTTCAGAACTATTAAGTAGTGCTTAGAACACTTTTCAGCTATTTAATGTTTCAGGTAAATTATTTGTATAACATACTGTGATTTGTTCTAAATATGAGAAAATCAAGATTGGGTACTCTATAATATAAACAAATCAAAATAATAGACCCAAAGTTCTTAGCCATTAGGTAACAACTACACAACTTAAAATGTATAAAAGTGTAACTACTATTTTGAAAAAGGTGGCAAGGTGTTTAGTAAATGTTTATTTAACTAAAAATTGATTATATTACCAAATAAAATTATTTCTAAATTATTATGGATATTACTACCACAAAACAGGTAACTACCAATCAGGAAATTTTTAATTTTTAAAAAATAATAAACACTCCCATCCTTCTTTTCCCATTAAGGTGAAAAGGTGAAAAGGCTTTAAGTATTCCCCAACACTGTCCTTTTCCCAAGCACTGTGTACTGTGCTTGGGAAAACTGTCAACTCAATTCTCAACATTCAACACAAAACAGGCCATTGCTTCTTGCCTAATAATTGGTTCATTAAACACAGATACTTAAAATATTTTGAATAATTATAGAGACACAAGCATGTCTGAGATACTATTTCAAACAACTATGAAAAGATGATATCCTCATATTTGCACTTACTTTGGGATCCCCCAACCGTTCCAGATATTTCTCGAAAGATCCTTCCACATACTTCAAAAAATGAAATAAAACACACTTGACTTAGCCAAATATATGACATCATTGCAATTTGATTATATTCTACAGTTATCAGCATCTAATGAGCTTTTTCTTTTGAGATTATAATATACTTCCATCATTTCTCCCTTCCCTTTCCTTTCTCCAAACCCTCAAATATACCTCCCTCCCACTTTTTTTCAAATTTATGGCCTCTTTTTTCATAAATTGTTGTCACATTCATATATGTCTATATATGTAGATATATATATATATTCCTAAGTATAACCTGCTCAGTCGGTATGTGGGATTAAATGACTAGTCCACACAGCACCTTAAGATCTACACCTACACAGAAGTCTTGAGTGGAAAAAAGTATCTCAGAAGCTGTCTATCAGTGGATTTCAACAAATGCTACACCTTCCAGTTTCTTTTAAAATGTCAACTTAAGTAACTTGACAATTTTAATCAATTAAGCAAAACCAACAATCATTAAGGATAAAAATTTGATAGGAGACATATATACAAAGTTAAGCTAAGGAAGTTTTTACAAAAAGGATTTCACTGATATCAAAACAGCCCTGAGCACAAACTTTTGCAGGTGGTGGATGTGATCCACCCTGATTTTGATGGCAGCTACAATGACTTTTATCATGGCCAAAATTAAAACTGTTAATCTTAAAATGAAAATTCTCATTGTAAGTAAAATATACCTCCATAAAAACTGAATTAAATTCACTTTCTCTACAATTCTGACATAATTAGCATACACTAAACCGAGTTAATTTTAATAGTGCATTTGACCAATGTATAATTGACATTTAAAATAATGAATTTATCTACAACACTCATAGGTGTCTTTAGGCCCTTAAGACTGGTTGGTATTTTTTCTAGTTTTCGCTGAAAAAGCATGTAAATACAGTATCAACTTTTCCAGGAGGTAGGGAGGAGGGGAGGAAAATCAAGCTTCTAACAGTGTTTTACACATCTTTTGTTAGTCAAAATGTGGTCTAGGAAGCAACTACACCCTTAATTTACAAGTTTGTTTAAAATGCAGAAATCTGAAGGCTCAGCTCAAACCTACTGCATCAGAATGTATAGTTTAACAAAAGCCCCAGTGTTATGTGTATGCACAAAATACTTGAGATATGCTGCATGAGACCATGGTCTTGCATTTCAATGTCAGGAACAGTATTTCTCCCAGGTGTGGAGAAGACTATAATCAACAAGATTTAAAGAAGCCTTTACGGTATTTTACAATTCACTGAAACCTGTTGAGGAAATCAAAAACAAACCTCCAAGGGCAGGAAGGCAAATACTCAATATACAGTCCAAGAAAGAATGCAAGCAGTAAGAAGTCAGATGAAAGAGCATGCTTCACATCAGACCTTGATAACACTTCATTTAACAAAAACTAGCCTACTGAATGTACAAAGATGTTTTCCAAAGGTTGTTTTAAAGTCAACCACAGGGATAGAGTTTCAATTTTCATAATTTGCCATATTACGATTAGCAAGCATTTCCTTATAATCGAGTTTTTACAAGACCATTTAAAAATTGGCTGAGAATTACTTAGTATAGATTAAAATGGACACAATATTAGCAGAGTCAAATCTGTTATGAAATTGTTCAAGAAAGCAGTGGTATGAATAATACCAAACTGTGGTAAAAATATAAATGTTATGGTATTGGGAGTTTTGGGAGTTTTTGTTTGTTTGTTTGTTTGTGGAGGAATAAGTGAGGAGGACACTGATTGTTACTTCTTTTAGTCATTGTTGTTCTGTTTCCCTATATTGCTCGGACTGCCCTGGCTGGATTCAGGATTCTACTGACTCAGCATGCAGAGTACTGGGATGAGAAATCAGTGCTGGATTACAAACATGCACCAACAGGCCAGTCTCTTAGTTTTTAATCATCATAAAAAAACAATTCAATTTGTGAAGGAGATACAAAAGCATGCTATTTCTAGAAAGTCAGCTGAGAATTATACAGTTGCTATAGAGAAAATAGACTGTATGACAATTCAGGTTTCGTACTAGGTACTAAGAAATTTGCTTACTTACTATATACATTACCAGTAACTCTCTTCAGTGCATATATTCTACTTACAGACTCAAAAGCTTGTTGATTTTCCTTCATATATGAGACACAAACTCTCCTGATGTGCAAATGATGGATCTGGCTGTAAAACAACTGTAGGAGAAAAGACTAGCTCACTGTCGGGTTATTTGAAATAGAAGCTTCTAAATTAAGATGATGAATTAGACATTTAGTTTCCTAATCTAGAACACATGTTGGAAGCAGTAAAATTAAGTCTATCTGCTACTACACCTGATCTTAGCCAAAGGCGAAGAAGCCAGGCCTTATCTTAAAAATGGTCATCTTTAGTGAGATTGAGGATTAATGACTCTCTCCAGAACTTTCAACTCTGTAAGGGCACAAGCTATAAATCTTTTTCTTATGCATAAAACAAAAGGGAGTAGGGCATGCTTACAAATGACTGAGAGATTCATTTCAAAGTTTTCTTTAACCCCACATTAATGTACCCTTCCCCCATTACAAACTGGCAATGAAAAGCAGAAAAGTAACCACAGGAGAACAGTATTTGCTCTAATCAGCAAGAGTGCATTATTTCACTGTCTGTGCTTTTCAGGCAGGCCTGGGTATTATCACTGACAAAACAGAAAAGGTAACATTTCTATTTCTTTCAGTATAGTACAGATTGAGCTAACTGGAACATGCCACATCTTACTCTGAAAACTTAAAAACCAAGACATTATCCATTTGTCACGCTTATATTTACCTGCTCCGAAATAGCCCGAAAAAGGCAAGAGGCATCCTTGGCAATCACCTTTCGAAACAGCCCTAAACTGCCTAAATATTCATCCATTGATGCCTCATTCAAAGACTTCTGGCCGCAGTACTTTTTCCATCCTTTATGCATTGTGCATGGGGTGAGGAGAAAGGAACAGAGGGGTGAAAAAGAAGAAAACACAGAATGCAGGGAGGAACAGGCAGTGGCGGCAAGTACTGGAGCTTGTGTAGGCAGGTATCCCAAACAGCTCAAGGTCTAGGCAGAAGGCAGTTGAGGCAGGGCTGCAGAATCTTGGCACTTCCCAGAAGCAGAAGCAAGAGGCTGACTGGCGCAGGACAAGACAGGACCCTGTGGAAAAACAAAAACGAAGAGCAGATGCTCCAAAGAGTAAGAAACTTGAAGAGACAAGGGCAGAAGTTAAACAGTTACAGAAAGTTGGAACTATCAAAATCAGCTAAAGGAATAAAAAGTGACTAAGCAGCTGCAACTCTGGGGATCTAAAGAAAACTCATCTGCAATTAAGCATGGGGAAGCTACTTCAGGAGGCTGCAAAGATTACAAAAAGGCTCACGTGTGTAAAACAGCCTACTCCACGAGGAAGTTTTGAGATCACTCCCAGGATCTCCAAATAGCTTCTGTCCTTCAGAAGCCCTCCAGAGTTTGAGGGAAGTAGGGGTGGGGTATTTAACTAATTCTCTTTAGTATTAAAAACAACTTTTTTAAAAGACAAAGAAAAGGGGAGGGACCTCCACCTGCTGGGACGAAGGTCACACTTCAAGCAAAGTAAAAATGCCAAGCAATTGTTTCAAGTATGAGAATAAAGTCAACACATTTAATTCAAGATAAAAATTGTCTACTAGGACCACTGAAAATAAATCCACTAATAATGCTAGGAAATCACGATATAATTCTTGAGGAATGTCAAGTTGCTGCATAGTACTAACAGAACACGGAGAAGCATTTAACTGAAAACAGTGAGAGCTAGAGATGGCTCACAGTTAAAAGCAGATGCTGCAAAGAACTAGTGTTCAACTCCCAGCACCCACACCAAGTGGGTCACAACCACCTGTAATTCCCCTGGTATCCATGAGCATCTGCACTCACATGCACATACCCACACAATCAAATATATTTAACTAAAAATAAAAATAAATCTTTAACAAGTGGAAACAATGGAAGCAGTATAAAATGAAAACTTTTAAAAATGTACATTTAAGATTTAATGGCACATTATTGATGTTTGACATGTTACTACATGTTTTAACATGTTATTAGGGTACTTTGCCAGAAAAAAAAAAGTGCTCTGAATTCTGAGGGTGGTGGTGGGGGACACCATTTCTATTATTTCACTCTGGCATCAAGTATCTTATTTTTATGTAAATGCCAAAATACAACCCTCCTCTTTCTCAAAGTGTTAAAAAGTAAGTTTTAGGGACATACAGCTCAATGGTAAACCTTGTGTACTAGGTTCTTGTACACTAGATTCAAGACCAGCACCACAGATAAACAAATGAATAAATAAGTCAAAAGCTTGCTTTCCTATTGGTCTAGAAATGTTAAAGTTGTACTTTTCCCATTTGTACAGTGGTAACACACTAAATTAAATATGTAAGGTCTTATCTACATGGATACTCTAAATAAAAAAGAGTTGACTTTACAGGCTTTGCAATGTAACGCAGCTATCAAAACGGTTATTCTTCTATATGTGAGTCAGTAGTAATTAGGACTACTGTCTCTCGGAAAAACAGGGACCATCACTTATAATTTAAGAATGAAATAAAATCATGGTAGACAGGAAATGAAATTTTGATTTTCCTTACCACACCAAATTCATATTACCTTGTTTCTTTTCTAAAGAAACCATAATACAGGAACTTTGTATAAGTTGTGAACCATACTGTTTGGTTATAGAAAGGACCATCATTTTTTAAGTTCTGAACCATACTGTTTGGTTATAGAAAAGACCATCATTTTTTAAGATCACTAATTTACTAAGAAAGACTTAAGGGTCACAATTAAAAAGTTGATTTATTTTGTCATATTCTACAAGTAAAGACAAAATACAAATTCTTTACATCTACTGAACTTTAAATTAAACATGGGTATAAAACCATAACAAATCCTATTCATATACTTCCATTGAGAAAAGAATTGGAAGGGAAGGAGCCAGGAAGACAACCAAAATATAGGGGAAACCAAGAAAGAAAGATCCGAAAAATCCTGAACAGTAAGACAAGAAGAGAAAGAAAAGTCCATACTAGGTAAACAAGCAACAGACAAATATAAAAAGTCAATTTATTTTTGACAAAGCAACAAAGGCAATACAACAGATAATACAATAAAGTATATCAAATAGTGCAAGGATTGGCCATTCATAATGCAAAAACTAACCTTAGACCTGAATCTCACACTTTGTTAGTTAATGCAAAGCAGACCAGATCTAAAAAGTTTCTGTATTATCCCGATAGCAGCTGCCTCCCAAGGGAAGGTCAAGGCAGCAAGAGAAAAGCTGTGCCCTTTTGTATTGTATATTTTAGCTTCTGCATAAAAGTAAAGTTCCTTGGGTTAGGCAAGGTTGTTAAATACAGATTGCACTTTCACAAAAATTAACTTTTGCTCTTCAAATGAAATTGTCAGGCAAGTGACAATAGAAGTTACGAACTAGGGTAAAATACATGCATTTCACATATCTAACAAAAAATATTTGTATTGAAAAACTATTAAAAGTGGACTGGGCATGTAACTCAGCTGCTACAGTGCTTACCTAGCATGCTAGAGACCCTAAATTCAATCCTCAGAAAAACACAAATCTGGCATGATCTCCAGGAGTAGAGGCAGGTTTTCAGACATTCCCAACCACCTGCAGCTACATAGTTAAGTTTGAGGCTGGTCTCTACTACACAAATAAAGTTAGCAATGAACAATCCAGTTTTTTTAAATGAGCAAAATATTTCAGTGTTTTACTAAAGGTAAATGTAGGGGGAGTTATCAATGTAGTTAAGTTGGCATAATTATACATGTTGTGTATAATATCCCAGCTTTAGGAGCTAGCTCCAAGAAGATTAGGATGTTTAAGAATATTCTCTACTAAACAGAGTTTGAAGCCAGGCTGGGCTAGAGTCTCTGTCTGAAAAGGGAGGAAGAGAGTAAAAATGGCTCATAAGTAGTTAGATGATGTTTAATATGATTAGTCAATAGGAAAATGCAAACTAAAATCACAATAAGACAATTACACACCTACTGGAAAGTTTGAACATGAGTGTGAAAAAACTAGCCCTAAAAAAGCCAGATGCAAAGGTGTGGGATATGAAATATGTCAAAAAGGCAAATCTAGATAAAAATCAGACTAGTAGTTACCTGGGGCTGTGGTGGGAACAGGCATTGGCAACAAACAAGCACAATCTTTTTAGAAAGATAAAAATCTGAAAATCTTTCCTAATGGCTTCACTAAAAATTACTGAATTATTCTCTTTAAAAACTGGTTAATTTTGCCCAGGTGGTGGTGGCACACACCTTTAATCCCAGCACTCGGAAGGCAGAGGCAGGTGTACCTGTCTGTTCCAGGCCAGCCTGGTCTACAGAGCTAGTTGCAGGACAACCAGGGCTACACAAAGAAACTCTGGGGATGGGGAGGGGGGCGGAGACACCTGGTTAATTTCTAACATCCACCTTAAGTGTAGAATTCGGCACAGAAAATCCACTACCGTATGACCTATCTAGAATCTATAAAAAAGCTAAAATCATAGAAGTAAAGCAATAGTTAAAAGAGCTTGCACAGCCGGGCGGTGGTGGCGCACGCCTTTAATCCCAGCACTCGGGAGGCAGAGCCAGGCGGATCTCTGTGAGTTCGAGGCCAGCCTGGGCAACCAAGTAAGTTCCAGGAAAGGCGCAAAGCTACACAGAGAAACCCTGTCTCGAAAAAAAACAAAAAAAAAAAAAAAAAAGAGCTTGCACCTTGAGTGGTTAATGGAGACTAGGAAGTTGATTAAAATGCTACAAAATTTTAGATAAGAGTCATGTCTGAGATTTAGTAAACATCAGGATGAGCAGTCAATAATATATATTTCAAATTATCACCATTACATTTCAAATATTTCACCATAAAATGATAGGTAAAAGAAAGGATATGTTAGCTTGATTTAATCATCCCACATTGCATGGTCAATATATGACACTATACTCTATAAATGTATAAATTATATCTTGTCAATTAAGAATATTAATTTTAATAGTTTCTCCATGTAGGCCTATAGACAATATTTAAGTTCAAAAGTAAAAACTTGAGCATACTATTTATAAAACACAAAATATAAGATGCAGGATCAGGCATACTGGAGTAGAACATAACAATACACTTCTTATGGTAAGTTTCCAAGAAACTACTTAGTTCTTGGATTTACAAGTATTATCCTAATTACAAAAGTCAAGTGTAGCATGAATCCTAATTGGTCTTAGTAAAAACCAGAGCCAGATATCAGGGTAAATGCTGAAAGATCACAGAAGCAGAGCAGTCAGCCACTAGAAAGACTTACCTCTACCGAATCCTCAGACTGAATGGCTCTGAGATTCTGTCTCCACTCTCACCTTAAGTTCCTGTCTCCAGCTCCCTAGTGTTGGGAATAAAGGTATGAGCCACCACCACTGCTTGGCTGTCTCTTTTAGATAGATTCAATCTTGTATAGCCCAGAGTGGCCTTGAACTCCTGATCTTCCTGCTTCCTCTTCCCAAGTGCTGGGTTTAAAGGTGTGTGCTGCCACTGCTTAGCCTCTATGGTTAATCTAGTGGCTGGCTCTGCCCTTTGATCTTCAGGCAAACTTTGTTAGAGTACAAACAAAATATCACCAGTCAAGCTTAAAACATTAGTGAACAGAAAACAGAATAGCCCAGTAATTTCAGTAAATAAATAAAAGAATTTTACAGCCACAAGAGACCATTTGTTTTCAAGATGACTGGGTTTTGAATAATTGCAAGACTTATTCAATTTTCACATCTAATTAGTTAATACTAGAAAACTAAAACTAACTCATTTGCATAACTGTAAAAATTACATATAAAGCACAAGAGATATGGAAGGCTCAGAAACGGTAAAGTATAGGTTATAGTCTTTAACTCAGTAAAACAGAATTTTTTTAAGACCTATGATTGGCCAATGTTTTACTTCATTTGCATGTAACAGAAAGCAACTTCAAGGTATAAATTGAACTATATTGCACTTGAAATCTCAACTGGCTGTTTTCCACAACAAACTACTGTCCTGTATATTTCTAGAATAGTGGTTCTCAAGCAGAGGACTTGTATTTGTTATTTTTAAGAAGTTCCCAGATGACACATGATGCTAAGGCTACTTACTAGTCCACAGAGCTCATTTTTAAAACTACCATTCTAAATCAAGGTGTTCTATAAGTTATTACTCTTTAAAAGGTTATTACAAGGCAAATCCAAAATTTTAATAAACACTGCCATCTTTAAGATTCACAATGCCTATTTAGCAATATTAAAGGCTCCTGAGGAATGCTTGGTGAGCTGTCCTAAGATATATAATAGTAAAGACTTTGGGAATGATGAAAATGCCCAGAAAAACGTGTGAAGGAAATAGTACCAAAAGATAACTTCAAAACACAAATATTTAAGGAAAACAACAGCATATAACTTATTTGTAATCAGGTAAACCAATTGGGAGAATTTCTTCCCATGGATTCTATGAATAACAGGTTGCTTTAAAATAGCACTGTAAAACACTCCAACAAGGCCCTGTATCTATGGCTAATATAAATGTGCAATTTAGGAGATAGTGATATAATTTAAAAGTCTTATTATACCAGTTAATGAGGAACACACACTAAGAATTCAGTGCTCCAGTTACCATTCCCAGATCATTCCCCCATTGCTTGGACCCTTAGATAAAAGACTCATTTCTTCATCTACAAAATGGGACAATATTAAACTATTTTCTAAGATTACTACAGAGATTACACATTCATGTGTAAAGTACACTGAATAAGTACCAATACATCAGCACTTAGCAAGTGTTAACCACAACTGTTGTTCTTCCTTCCCTTGTCTCCTCGGAAAAATATGGTATCATTTTATACACCACAAATTGGCTCGCCACATGGTTATCACCATTACCTGTTTCAAATATTTTCCACAAGCCAATTTCAAATACTCTGCCCATATCTCATTTACCAGACCATATGCAGATTTATAGTCATCTCTGCAAATTGTTACATGACCAACATGGACTGAATGCTAATACCACACTAACAGCAAAAGAAAATGCCTACAGTACCTTTAGTCATTCCTGACTTTAGTCTTTTTTACATTGTCCTTTATGCCAATGACTTAAGTCTTTAAGTATCTAAAATCAAAATCAAACACCTGACTACTTTTTTTATGTCCCAGAACCTTATAACAAGTTCATTGGTTAGACTTGCAGGACCTTCCAACCATTCCAGCTCACTCTCTCCCAATTATAAGCATCAAATCTAAAATTTCCAATTCCCAATGTCATCTCATAACATCACCTCTCAGATACTCAAACACTATATATGTTCTAGGATTAGTAAAGTCACTTCTGAATCTGTTCATGGTATCAATTTCCAACAATCCATTTTTTTTGCCTCCTTTTATCTGAAAATCTAATTAACACTAATAAAAAAGTATTAAACAGCATTCCACCTACCCAGTGACTTTAAACTACACTTAACTTTATTCAGAAATATTTCAAATAAAATTGTTTTTTCATAAGAACTAGTAACATGTAAACCTTTTAGCCTGTTTATACAATGGTACTATTTTCAAAAATCTTTTCTATCTCTAATAGTCTATATAATTATCTTATTAAAGTGAATTAAGTCAATTAAGACAGTCCTCTAGCATTGATCCTACTCAGAGCATTTTTTATAAATTCCAAAACTCGAATCACAAGTTTGAGTTCTAAGTAGGGTTGTCAAACTCCAAGGAAACTCCAGGTGTAAAATTACTACTGTTGAAAAAAAGCACAACTGTAGAAAAAATTAAATTAAAAAATGTCCCTGGGTTAAAGTAACTAAGTGGGGAAACTATAAAACAAAAATAAAAATCTTAAAAAAAATATTATGGTATGGTAAGAAAAAATGCAGGACTTACTCAAGGTTTCTAATAGTATTTTCTGGCAAAAGGTTGTTTTCTTAAGCAAATTGTCACCTCTGGTGTCTTTCCTCAGTTGAGAAACTACAAGACTTAGACAAGTTTTGAGAAACTCTTGTCAAGTAAAATTCAAACTATCTTGACTTAAAACCTCACAATAAAAATAAAATCACAAAGGTATAGTGAGAAATATTACCACATACAACAAATGATTAATGTTTGAGTAACTAAGTCTACATTATGTGGTCTAGCAGTTGAGCATTAAATAATTGGAAGCCTGGTGCTTTTCCAGGTATGATATTTGAATAGACTATTTCTGATTCTCTATGGTCCTTCAAGCCACAAAGTCATTTAAAAGGCTTTACATAAACTTTGCATCACAATTTTTCTCAAATGAGAAAGGTGGTTTAAAAGAAACATTAAACATTAGGATTCTCTCTCTGGATGTGAATAGAACCTTTTCTAAAATATTAGTGTAGAGCTGGTGAAAGGCTGGAAATATGACTTAGTAGTGTTTGCCTTGCAAGGACTTGAGTTAGTGTCCCACCAAACACATAAAAATGCTACACATGGTACAATGGGTTATAAACTGAGAACTGAGGAGGTGGGAACAAGAGGGTCACTGTGGCTCACTGGCCAGCCACTCTAGACTAGTTAATGACTGGCCAGGGAGAGACCAGCCTAGAGGCGGATGGTATGTGAGATGAACCCCGAGTTTGTCCTCGGGCACAGGCATGCATACAAATCGGAATATACACTTTAAAAAAATGTTGCAAGGCAGTGGTGGCGCACACCTTTAATCCCAGCACTTAGAAGCAGAGGCAGGCGGATCTCTGTGAGTTTGAGGGCAGCCTGGTCTACACAGTGAGTTCCAGGACAGCCAGGAATGTTACACAGAAAAAACCTGTCTCAAAAAACCAAAACATAAATAAAAATTAAAAATAAAAAAACATGTCAAAACATTAACTAAGTACAGCAAAGGCACACTTCCTATTAATTCTCACCTATGGAGATGTGCACTACTCACACTTAGATATCTAATTCTCACCAAAATTTTAATTCAAAGTGGCTTCTTCCTGACTACAGACTACTTTCTCAGGAACTCATCTTTACCACCAATAAAAATTTAACATCAGTCCAAGTAAAGGACAATCAGGAAAGTAAACCCAAAGTAAGTAAATTCACCCGAAGGAAAGTGTTTGAAACAAGGTGAGGCGGTGGAGTGTCTACTGACTGACATCTTTTCTTCTCACCTGACTTCTCCTGAATGCTGGCATTACCGCCATAATGGCGGGCTCTTAAATTTCTTTTATGGATAAACTGCATCTAAAATTTCTACCAAAGAACTATTACATCTTAAAAGTTCTGAGACCAAACTCAGAAATTTCACAATGTATTGAGTTCTTGTAATTTAAAAATCATGTATTTAAGCAACTACACATATCATTTGACACATTTGTAAAAGTAATTTTTATGAACACAAATTGCCAAATTCTGTTATACGTTTCATCACTGTAGAGGGTATTATTTAATTTTATGTGTGTGTGGTGTTTTACCTATGTATCTGTACACCATATACAAGCCTGGTATCCACAAAGGCCAGAGTGGGTAAGATATTCTGCAATATGGATACTGATAATCAAACCCGGGCCCTCTAAAAGAGCATCAAGTACTCTTAAACAGAACCATCTCTCCAGCTTCAGGTGCAATTTCTAATAACTTTTTAAGAAGATTTATTTTTTATGTTTATCTGTGTGAGTATAAATGTGCAGAGACCAGACAAGGGCATTTGATATCCTGGAGATGGGAGTTACAAGCAGTTAACATAGGTTCTAAGAACCAAGTTTACGTCCTCTGAAATACAACTCAACCACTGAGCTCTCTAGGCCCCAGATGGCAGGTAGAGGATGTAGCTCAGTGGTAGAGCGTATACCTAGTATGTGCATGGTCCTAGGTTCAAACCCTACTACCTCTATCCAAACAAATGGACTAGTGAAACTAATCACCAGCAAATGTCCTGCTGCCAAGCAAGCCTAGAGACCCACATTTGATCCCCAGGGACTAACATGGCCGAAGGAGAGAAATGATCCCAATTGTCTTCTGACTATCCACATGCACATATCCACACATACACAAAAATTAAAAATGTAAAAAAAAAATAACCAAGTCATACTGTTATATCTTTGGATTTATTCTCTATTCTTTAAAGCATTGTTAAGATTATCACATTCTACTTACATGTGTGTATGCATTCATTTGAATGTAGGCATGTGTGCCATGGTGAGCTGGAGGAGATTAAGAGGAAAACCTCAGGCTCAATCTTTACTTTCTACCTTGTTTGATACAGGATCTCTTACCATTTACTATTGTGAACACCAGGCTACCTAACCCACTGTGTTCCAGGGACTCTGTCTCTACCATCTCATCATAGGCAAAGGGATTCTAGATACACACTACCATGCCTGATTAATGTTGATTATGAAGATGCAAACTCAGGTCCTCACACTTGTACAAGTACACTTTCTTCACTGAGCCATCTCTCTAGCCCTTCTCAGAGGAACAAATATTACTAGGCATGGTAGAGTGTGCCTGTAATCCCAGTACTTGAAGGATCAGAAGTTCAAAAGGTGAACATATCTACTTTATTATTCAAGATAAAAGTTACTCCAAATACAGTAGATCAATTACTTTGATCATCTTTTTCAGAAAACTACTAGCTTCCACAAAGCAAACCCATTTTTTTCCTGCTTAATACAAAAAAAGCTGTCTCTTAAGATTATAAACCTACAGATGCTGACTTTCTCACCAAATGTTACATTATTAGCATTTCATTATTTTTTTCTTCAAAGGAACATCTAAAGTAATATCTGATTTTTAGTAACATTTTCAAATTGTTTTGGTTTTGTGTTTTTGTTTTGCTTAGATTTTTGGAAAACAGGGTTTCTCTCTGTAGCCTTGGCTGTCCTAGAACTCACTCTGTAGACCAGGCTGGCCTTGAACTCAAGCCTCAGCCTCCTAAGGGCTGGAATTAATGGTGTACACCACCACTGCCACCAGGCTTGGGTTCTTTTTTTTTTTTTTTTTTTTTTTTGGTTTTTGCTTTTTTGTTGTTTTTTAAGCGATCAACCATTTAAGATTTTATGACAAAACTGTGAAGACTACATTTTCAATGTTAGGGACTCACTACATATTCAATGTCAGGGAAATCTCACAAATTTAGTGAAATTAGGATTTGGACCCAACTGCAATGTTTATGCCACAAAGTTCCTTATATATTCTATTTTTATAGTAAATATATTAATCTGTAATGCTCTACAAATACATGCCATGAATTTATTTTGATTTAATCACATCCCATAAACTGGATTTAGGGGTATTTTAAAGTGTTGAGAGTTTATTTTTGTAATCCAACAACTTTATCCAAAAATGCAGAAAATTTTTCTGGCTGGCCAGGAGGATAACATTTCAGTGTTGATAAATCCATTGACTGTAACAGTCCAGGAAGCGTGCTAAAACAAAAGAAGAAAAATATCAGGTAACATGAGAGAAAAGTCCATAGAATTTGATGCCCATTTGATGAATGAACTGAATTTTTATATATTTTAATATTATGGGGTTATATACACTAGTATTATTGCCAACACACAGAGTACTATAAAATGTCGTATGAATTGAATAGGCATTTTTATCTCAGTCAAATGAAGTGTTTTGGAAATGTCATTTCAAGGAAAATGTGCTTACACTGCTTTTAAATACTATTCAGTACCACACAAATATAAAATAAAATCAAGTTAATTTATGAAAACAGAATAAATGAAACCAAAACAATAGGTATCAGACAAGAAAGTAAACTATGATAACTACACTAAATACGTCATGCATGCAGATTGTGAGAAAACATTTTTACTGGAAATTATCATGAATTCAAAACTAATTAATCAATACTTTGTCACCATGCATGTTGGAAATAATGTTCCCAACAGCATAACTGTACTTTGGAAACTTAATTAAACAAGTCAAAAAGACAGATGACCGTCCAGCCTAGGTTTGGGAAAAATAATATCAATCCTTGATACTTTCATTTGAGTGACTTTCCTGAAATTAATAGTTTATAAAACTGTTTTAAAAAGGGGGGAAGGGAAAAAGAAATTGCTCAGAGGGTAAAGGTGATTGTCACCAAGCCTGAAAACAGTGAAATCAATCCCAAGAACCCACATGGAGGAAGAACACGTCAAAGTTGTCCTCTGTCTTCTAGGCCCACAACATAGCACACATATACACATAAATGACTTTTTCAAAAGGGAGACACACAGGTCATTTCATCCTGCACAAAAAGTTAGGATGTCTTTATAAAAAAACAAACAAAAAAAACCAATGTTTTCTCTTTTATAATACTAACAACAACAACAAAAAAACCCCAGAGCAGCTAACTAGCTGGGTACAGTGACCCATACCTATCTATCTATAATCTCAAAAACTTGGAAGGATCAGGAGTTCAAGATGAGCCTGGGCTACATAGACATCATCTTCAAAAAAATAAAAGTGAATACATTTTGAATGAAAATCCTTTTCAATAGCCTCTAGAAATATTAACTTGCATATAGTAGTTAGGAAGATAGGATCTGTTCCTGTTTTAAAGTGGTATTGTCAACTTAACAGTATCAACTACCTAAGGGCAGTCACACCAATTATTTGAACCATTCATAATTTCTAGCTTTTCTTCTGAGTCATTGTACCAAGACAACATTCCCTTTCCTCCATCATAGAGATGAGCACACCATCAATTTTACTGTTGGAATAGTGACTGACTGAATCTGTCTTCTCCCACTGGGAACATCAAGCTTTGTACACACATATCTGTGTGTGTGTGCGTGCGTGCGTGCGTGCGTGCGTGCGTGCGTGTGTGTGTGTGTGTGTGTGTGTGTGTGTATATACCAAATGCCTAAAGAATCATGGCATATAACAAGT
This sequence comes from Peromyscus melanophrys, assembly GCA_902168415.1. NCBI lineage: Eukaryota > Metazoa > Chordata > Mammalia > Rodentia > Cricetidae > Peromyscus > Peromyscus melanophrys. The sequence continues at coordinate 7,178 of CABHPR010132233.1, read as the reverse complement.
GTTCCATATTTAATGAATGCACAAAAGTATATACCATATGCCTGAAAGAAACAAAAATAAAATAAAACCCAAAGACACCCCATGTTCTAACTTCAATATAAGATACAGATATAGACACACAATTAATTTCTTTTATGAGGTCACTTAGTTTTTTAAAATATCAAATTAGAAAAGTTTTTAGAATCAAGCAACTGGGAATTACTGACCTGGCCCTTTGGCAAGCTTCTTTGGCAAGAAGAACTAACAGAAAAACAGCATTTTTCTTCAAGCTTCTACTGCGATGCTGATAAAAACAATATTCCTTACCAAAGATCCCTTTGCTTAAAGTGCTCCAGTGGCTTCTCATTAAACATAAAATAAAATTAGAACTCTTAAATGAGCTATGCCCTCCTGGCTTCATATTCACTCTTCCCTGGTCACTGTGCTTTTACCATACCAGTCTTCCCTGTTCCTCAAGCATTCCAAACTCCAAGTTCACTTCTAAGTTAAGGCTTTTGTAACTCAAGTTCCCTTATCTCTAAACTTCGTATGTCTGGTTCTTCCTTCTAATTCAGGACTCACCTCAAAATCAGGTCCTTTGTCAAGCCTCTCCTGAAGTCTACCTAATTCTTCCTTAGCCCAGCTATAACAGTGTCCTGTCTTTTTATTTGTAGCATAGTTCACCATGTGAAATTCTACCACTATAATGTAAACACAATGCTTACTACTGTAACCCAAGCACTTTATATTAGGTAGAAGAGACTATATAAATGAATATATTTAATTTAGAGCTTCCAATGGATTTACTAAAAGTCAATCTTTAACAACTAAAATTCATTATATACATATATAGAACTCTCAAAATAACTAAATTAATTATTCCTTAATATAAGCATACACCTTCTTCCAATACTGAAAACCTAAGATTCTTGGAAATCCGCACACCCGTATGCACATTCATACATTCAAATTCCCATATAATACATAATACAGGAAATACACAACACAGAACAGAGTCAAAGCTAAAGACAAATAAGAGGTTATAGTTGAGAAAAATCAAAGTATAATTGATGAGTGTGAAAAACGTAAAAATCATAAGGTTAGGCAGGTGAGTAATAACAGCTGGGGAGGAATTTAAGACAAGAGATCAACCGGTCAGTCTCTAGTATACCTGCAGGTACAATAGAAGAGATGTCCTTCTTTGTGCAACTGCTTTGCCAACTCCAATTGATGATTGTTCATTAACTTTTCATTTACAACTACCACAAGTGGCTTGCCTTTTTCCAAACTCTCCAAACAGCTTCCTGCACCTACAAAAATAATACTTATTAATTCAATTTTTTAAACTCACGGTACTCTATCATTATAGTTTGATTTCTAAAATTGAATAATTAGCGGGGCGGTGGTGGCGCACACCTTTAATCCCAGCACTCGGGAGGCAGAAGCAGGCGGATCTCTGTGAGTTCGAGGCCAGCCTGGACTACAAAGTGAGTTCCAGGAAAGGCGCAAAGCTATACAGAGAAACCCTGTCTCAAAAAAAGAAAAGAAAATTGAATAATTTAGTCAATAAAACTATATGAAACTAAACCTTTGAATAATAAGTTCAAAATGACAAACGTAGGTCAAGTTTAGTAGCACATGCCCCAAATCCCAGCATGTGGGAGATTAAAGCGGAAGGATCATGGGTTACACAGGCAGGCTCTGTATCAACAACAAAAAAGACAAAAGCATACCAACTATTTTTCTCTGACAGGTTTTTGTGGGGGAGGGGGATAGAAGGTCTACAGCCTAATCTTGCCTGATACTTGCTACAAAGCTCAGAATGAATGACCTTGAACTCATCATTATTGTCCTGTTTCAACCTCCAGAGCCCTGAGATTACCAAATCCCTAGCTGACACCACTGAACAACTTTACTTCACTTCTACCCAAATACCAACAGAAAAGACAGGTTTATGCCCTGCAAGAAGTAAGACACCCACATTAAAAGCTGAGTTCAGTCTGTAACACCAATTAGGGGAGGAGGGAGACAGGAAATCCCTGGAGTTCATTAACCTGTCAGGTGAGCTGAACTGAATAATGATGAACTCCGGGTTCAGTGAGACCCTGTTTCAAAAAATAATGTGGAAAGCTTAGAGATGGCTTAGAATTCAAGAGCATATACTGCTTTCATGCAGAGGACCTAAGTTTGACTGGGTCACTCATACCTGCCTATAACTCCAGCTCCAGGGTGCACAAAACTAAAAAATAAATATTAAAAAATAGTGGGAGCACAGTGAAGCACACCTTTAATCCCAGCACTCAGGAGGCAGAAGCTGACAGGTCCTTGTGAGCTCAAAGCCAGTCTGGTCTACATACTGAATTCTAGGCAAGCCAAGACTACATAGTGAGATCCTTAAAAAACACCCATCGTCTACCTCTAGCCTCAGCACACACAGATGCATCACTCACACATACACACATGCTCACATAGATGCACAATCACAGATCAGATCCACATCAGAAACACATAAAAAAAAGTAAAGGTGGTTTAAGAAAAACATTTCAGAGTTTTCAAGATGGCTCCAGAGCCCACATGGTAGAAGACAAGAAAGAGACACAGGCTGACAGACACACACACACACACACACACACACACACACACACACACACACAGAAAAGGAGGGTGAGGGAAGAGAACAAATAAACGCACTAATTTTTTTTTTTAATTTTTAAAGGCTAGCCTATAATAGTGACAGGCACTAATACAGGAAAACAGTTCTTATGTATTTACCCCTGAAGTGCCATGCCCAAGATAGCCAAGCCTAGCCTAGATCACCATATACATTATGGTCACTTCAACTTTGCAATTTGAAATCCCCTAGAGGGCTGGGGAGGCTTAGCAGATACTTGTCACCAAGCCTGACAACCTGAATTCCCACCATAGAAACCACATGGTAAAGAGAACCAATTCCCACAAGTTGCCTTGTGACTTTCACATACATGCCATGGCACACTCGCATCCATACACATAGGCAAGTAAATCTAAAAAATATTTTTAATCTCCTAGATATTTTAAATGGCATTTAGGACTGTTAAGAGTAAATAAATCCTTTTTGAGATGTGATAGGGTGGTAATTAAGAAGACAGACTCTATTGTCAAATTGTTATGTATCTACAACTATGAATTACTGAACATCCATGTGTCTCAGTTACCTCACCTACAAGATGGGGACGGATGTTAGTTAATAACTTTGCTCACAAGTTTAGGAGGATTAAGCAACATACAGAAAGAATTCAAAGTAAGACTAATGCCATACACATAAACATACTATATAATAAAGATTATGCTATACGTTTTAGTAATGTCTATTCCTTTTCTTGTTTTTCTGGTTTTGGAGACAGGATTTCTCTGTGTAGCCATGGCTAGCCCAGAACCCACTGTGTAGGCTGGTCTTGAACTCAAGAGATCTGCCTGTGCTGGGATTAAAGGAGTGCATCAGCACTGCTCAGCACTAGGATTAAAGGCCTACGCCACGCCGCATGGCCAATAATGTCTATTTCTAATGAGTCTTCTCTCCTCAAATTAGTCTTCGGAAAAAAACCAGCATGCATCCCATAATACCCATAGCAGTCAAAACTGCACTGCTCCCCCAAAAACAGCTTTTCTAAAAGTACTAGAAATCTCAGGAACTCCATTAGTTTGATTCTCTGAAGGCTACAAATTACTAAAAATATGAATATAAAATACTTAAAACATAAGATATATTTTCTAAATGTATTAGTTTATGTCTCTGAATATACAATTTACAAATCTAAAATTCTAATTTTCTTACCATATATGCTATATAAAAATATTTTATTGCATCTATTTTACATAAATTCAACAGAGTTGCTAAAAAGACAATCTTTAAATGGCAGTTTCTACAACCCCACTCCTACCACTGAAAAGCCTTAATGTCCTTTAGATCTAAGCCCAAATACTAATTTCAAATTCACAATTTGTTACGATAATTGCATACATTATCTTTCCCCCTGTGTTTAGTTTCTTATAGAAATTGGGCTAAAATAACTTCATATCCTTCTCTTGCCCAGAAATATCCTTCTCTCCACTAAAATTCTCAATGGATATATTCAAGTGAAATAATTACATTAAAACAGAGATGCAATGAATTTATTCTGTGTAATTAACTTACAGTTTTGTTTTGTTTGGTTTGGTTTTTCGAGACAGGGTTTCTCTGTAGTTTTGGTGCCTGTCCTGTAGACCAGGCTGGCCTTGAACTCACAGAGATCCGCCTGCCTCTGCCTCCCAAGTACTGGGATTAAAGGCGTGTGCCACCACCGCCCAGCAACTTACAGATTTTTAAGACAGGTCTCAGGTAGCCCAGGCTGGCTGCCACCTTTCCCTCTCAAGTGCTAGAACTACAGGTGTGAGACATGGAGTCTGGCTTTCTTTTTTGTAGTGGTAAGAACTGGTCACAGGGCTTTTCACATGCTATGCATGTACCCTGAGTTATACCTGTAGTCCTTGTAAATTCAGTCTGAAAAGGTTAAAGTATCTATTTTTTTTTTTAAATCAAAGACAGAAACCGGGGATTCGCAGACACTTTACCTGCGTGGCTGATGACAAGGTCTGCTTGCTGAAGGTCTTCTTTCAAAGAATCCTTATACCTGTAAACATCCAGAGTGAATGACTCAGTACTGAATGGTTCAGGGACCACTGTGCCTCTACCAATTTGGAGGACAAGTCGGTTGTAACCGAGACTCTTGAGGATCTAAAACAGGAAATAAGAAAACGCAGTCCTTTTAAATGAAGTCCTTCCAAGGAGAGCAGTTAGCCAACCTCAAAGCCGCTGCTCAAATGAAGGGCTCAAATGAAGGGCGTGCTATCTGACCCCTGCCTGTTTCAAAAGGATCCCTTTCCCAACTCCCCCAGGGCCAGGTCCCGCCAAGGAGCCTCACTGCCCGCCAGAAGACACAAACATACCTGGAATGAGCAGTCGAAAACTAGGCGGGAACCAAAGGAAGAGCCTGTTTCTGTCTCACCAGTTGAGCTGGGAGCCAGCAAAGCAGTAGGGGCACCACGGGAGCCCCTAGGCTGAGGGCGCCACCCTGAGGGCAAGACCCTCTCCACCTGTACAAGGAGTCGGGTGGGGTCTGGGTCCCCGGCGCCTGGGGCAACCCGTTGGAGGGGGAGGGGTCGCCGACTGAGCCGTTGAGGTGGAACCATTCCCAGCAGGGGGGGGGGGCGGCGGATCGCGGAGAAAACCATGTCCCCCCACCCCCACTCCAAAAGCGTCTCCGGCCTAAGGGGGCCTGAGGGGGTCAGGGGGTGAGGGGTGGCCGCCCCAGGCGCCTCAGGGCAACCGGTTCCCAGTCTGAAGGGTGGGGGCGTGGCGTCTGCGGACAGAGGCGCCCAGGGAAAAGCCCTTCCAAGGGGTGAGGGGTCATGGCCCCAGGCGTTGGAAGGGACCAGACAGGGCTTGGGGAGGGACCCAAGACATGCGGGCATGCTGGTAGAGATTGCACAGTGGAGGAGACAAGGCCGGGAAGGAGGGACTGAGAGAAGGCATGGGGGTGGGGGGGGCAAGGGAAGACTGTAGAGGGGGTAGGCAATGGGGTGGGGGGCGAGGGAAGAGTGCAGAGGGGGTGGGCACGGGGTGGGGGGCAAGGGAAGAGTGCAGAGAGGGTGGGCACGGGGTGGGGGGCGAGGAAAGACTGCACAGGTGCTGAGCACCGAGTGGAGGGCGAGGGGAAACTGCGGAGGGGGTGGGGCATGGCGGCTGCGGAGAGGCTGTGAGCAGACAGGAGACAGCAAAGGGAGGCACCGCGGTTGCAGACAGAGGCTGGGAGGGGCATGGCAGTTGCGGAGAGGCTGGGAGAAGCCCGCGAAGGGAAGCATGCCGGTTGCAGAGAGAGGCTGGGAGGGCATTGAGGGCAAAGGGACGAAGGAGACTCGGGCAGGCCGCCGCGGTCCTCACGGACCAGCTGCCACGCGTCCTTCCCGCCCCTGGCGGCCGGGGAAGGACAGCCGAGCTCAGACAGCAGGGCCGCCCGGCCGCACTCACCCGAAGGCTGTCTTCAGCGGCCACGCACGCAATGAGGTCGTCGAAGCTGGTGGTCCCCACAGTCACAAATGCGCTCTTCATCGCGCGGGTTCCCGATTCCGAATTGGTGAGCGGATGTGACGTCGGCCGTTCACGCTGACGCCACAGGGAGGGCGGAGGGAGGCGGAAGTCCATGGGGCCGGTGGGTGGTGTGGCTCCGGTCGGGTGGGCCCGGGAAGTCAAGTAGGCGGGGTGTTCCCTCCTTGCCGCCGGCGTTCTGGAGGAGTCTGGCTTACATCCTGAGGGCCGTCTACCTCCCAGCAGAGCTGTCTAAATGGTTTACACGTTTGCAGATAACACCCTTACGCTCTAGCAAAAGGTTGGACAGCCCCCCCATAAGGGGGTGGGAACTTGCCAAGTGGAATTGGGGTCTACTGAGAAAAAGAAAAACCCAAACACCTAACTAAACATCGTGCTGAAGGCATTGTTTTGAGTACCACAAATCTTCCCATGATAGGACTGAGATTTTCGTGTAATACCATAAACGTCCACTGCTCTTTGTTCATGCATGCCCTTTGCATTTAGGAAAGAACAGCTTTTTTCAGGCAAACCTTACCATATCTTTGAGGTGCACTTTTAGTCCTGGCATAATAGCTCATAAGAGGCAAAAGGATTGTTGGGAACTCCAAGTCAGCATGGGATATATAGTGAGATCCTGCCTCTAAATAAATAAATGAAAATAAAGTGCGTACTTTTATTTAAGACTGTAATAAACATCAGGTGGTGGTTCATCCCCATTATCCCAGCACTTGGGAAGCTGAGGCAGAAGGATCAGGATTTCCAGGTCAGCCTGGGCTTCATGAGGCCCTGTTTCCAAAACCAAGTAAATAGACCCATCACAAATCTCCTTCGTTCTAAATTTAGTATGTGCACAACTAAAGTGATTACTAAAACCCTTCGTTAATCAGTAAATTCCCTTTGGCTCAAAAGAGAAATATGACGGACGGTGGTGGCGCACGCCTTTAATCCCAGCACTCGAGAGGCAGAGGCAGGCAGATCTCTGAATTCGAGGCCAGCCTGGACTACAGAGTGAGTTCCAGGACAGGCTCCAAAGCTACACAGAGAAACCCTGTCTCGAAAAACAGAGAGAGAGAGAGAGAGAGAGAGAGAGAGA
>CABHPR010132232.1:7262-17286 GCA_902168415.1 Peromyscus melanophrys | reverse complement strand
CATGGAGTTCGCACATCAGCAGGCTAGTGAAGTCAAACAGGATTTCCATGTTATGTTAGCATTATTTTGATATTTACCAAGTATTCAATATATGCCAGGTAATGTCTACATGAGCAGAGTTTTGTCTGTCTTTGTGTGTAACTTCATGCAGCCTCTGCAATCTGGGTGTTAGTCTTGTTTTGGAAATGAGGACATGGAAACTCAGAGAATGAGAACCCTAAAGCGGGTCAGACAGGGGAAAGTATTAAACTGGGGTTCGGCTCGCCCTGTCAGGCTGCAAGAACAACACTCTTTCCACCCTTTCCAATGGAATGTTATTCACTAAGAAACCAACTTCCATGTGGAAAATGTTAGAACCCCAACTCCATCTTGGTAAGCAGATACAAAGGTAGGCTTAAGCAGTTGGCCGTGTCTCTAGGGGTAAAGGCTGGTCTGATCTGGTTTTTCTCCAAAGTAGAGACTTGATTCCATAGACATCCAGTGGCCCAGCTCAGCCCAGTTAGAACTGGCTTCCTAAATCTATGAAATTGTCAGGTGTGACTTTCTTCTTTTCTTGTTCACTTGGCAGTTAGTGATCAATTAATTATATTAGATGAATTTTATTTTCAAAGGGAGTTTCTGATTTATTTACAGAATATGGTATTTTTCTTGCAGAGCAAAACTTCCTACGTCTCACTGATACCAGGAGAGAACAATTTTCCCTTTTGAGCACAGGCTTCTGCTAATTTCATTGCCTGCGATCTCAAATTATGCATAGACCAATTAGTCAAACAAACAAAAATGCCTGAGTGGGGGCCTGCCAAGGAATGGATTAAATCCAATCTCTTGAGACCAGGAGACTCTGCCAAGTACTCTATAGCTAACGCTTAAACACGTAACACTCAGGGGATGGTGTTCCCAACTCAGCCAGTCAAGTCAGGGACTGCATTTGGTTGCATGAATGAGCTCCACGTTAAATGCACACAGGTTGGCAACCAGATTTAAACCCCTTGAGAACATTAAGTTCTGGCCAGGTCTGTAGTAAAGGACAATTGCTAACCATACTTTCCAACCAAGTCATGAAATATGATCAGAGGGAGGCATCACCACTGGACAAACCCGTGTATTCCTTCAGCATGGCGCTAAATGGCCCACTCAGGGACCTGTAGAGTCGCTACGTCCTCTGAACTGAACTTGCCTGGACATTGAATAGTGGCCCTGACTGTGTGCACAGACTCGGCTGCTGAGCTTCCTGAAACAAGATTGCTGGGCCAGGAGTCTCTTGATTCTACAAGTCTAGGGTAGATGTGAGGAATTTACATTTCTACACATGCTCTGCTAGGGTCCCCACATTACCTGAGAGAAGGCAACCCCACTTGTTCTATGTGGCAAATCCAAGGCCAACAGTCCTCAACCCTCATCAAAAATCAGCAGATTTTCAAAGAAATCATATTTTTTCAAAAACCATATTCCACCATGTGTGAACTGCCTGTCCTAAAGTTTTTTAGGTTTGATTATTTTGAAGTATAGAGGGAAAACAACTATTTTCAGTTACGCAGAGAAACACTCTCTGCTTGCCTTAAGTGAATGCTAATAGGCTGACCTCTTTGTTTACATCTGCATGCGAGCATGTGTGTGAGTGTGCATGTGTGTGTGTATGTGTGCATATGTGCATGTCTGTGTATGTGTGTGTGTTTCTCAGAGCACATTTGTTTATTGTTCTCAATGTATTATTCATGTGTATAAAATTACCAGTAACAATTTTTAATAAGGCTAGGGATGTTGTTTCCTGATAGAGCACATCCTAGTACTTGCAAAGTGTTGGGTTCGATCCCCAGGGCCCACAACATAAAACAAAACAACAACTACTTACAAAACTTCTGGACAGAATTCTTGCTTTATCTGCCATGTTTTTCTGAAATATTTTTGAAGCAGATCTCAGGTATCTTACCTCACCCCTGCAAACCTCAGCATGTGCCCTTTTTAAAAAAGAACTTTCCTCTTTCCTATTTTAAATTTTCCACCTCCCTCCCCCTCACCTCTGTTTCTTCCTCTCCAGTTTTTCTGTCACTATCACGCCAGTCTCATAACCAACAATGCTGACCACTTCCATGGTGTCATTAATGTAGCACGAATCTTAAAAGGTCTTATTAATAAAAACAAACCCAGAGCCAGGTATTGGGGTGAACGCTAAAAGATCAGAGAAACAGAACCAGTCACAGCTAACCTCACCTCGCCAGTTCCTCAGCTGATCTCGTTTCCTCAAACTCAAACTGGATGCCTTTGTGTCCTCATTCGAATGGATCTCAGCTGAACTGCTGCTCAAAAGCCTAAAGGCTTAACCAGGATCTAGTTCCTGGTTTTCACGCCTTATTTACCTTTCTGCTTCCTGCCATCACTTCCTGGCATTAAAGGCCTGTGTCACCATGCCTGGTTGTTTCCAGTGTGGCTTTGAGCTCACAGAGATCCGGATGGATCTCTGCCTCTGGAATGCTAGGATTAAAGGTGTGAGTGCCACCATTTTCTGGCCTCTATGTCTGGTGGCTGTTCTGTTCTCTGACCCCAGATAAGTTTATTAAGGTGCATAATATATTGGGGAACACAATATCACCACACCTTAATAGTAAACTCTGCCCATGTTTCTCACTGACTCAATCTCATCCCCATCTATCTGCAATAAGCAGTCACCACATAAGGTCAAAGCATTTATTTCTTTTGGTGTTGTTTTCTTTAAATAGTGCTTTTTATGAATTCTTTGAGAATTTTTACAATGCATTTTAATGATACTCTTTCCCTCCCAATCCCCTTCCAGATCCTCACCTATTTCTGCCTCTCTGGCCACCCAACTTCAAGTTCTCTGTCTCTCTGATTCTCCCCGACCTTTCTCTCTCACCCACTGAGTCCAGTTTGTGTTCGGCTACCTCTGGGTGTGGGGCCCGCCCTGGGGTGTCATCAGCACACCGGATGTCACAACATTAAAGAAAACTGACTTTTCCTCTCCTCACAGCCCTCAGCCCGGGAGGGGGGCCGGGAGTGGTTGGTGGGGGGACTTCCTGTCCATCTCCACTCCTCCATGCTGGGATTTTGTCGGGTTTGAGCCTACACATTTTTTTTGCATGCTATGATAATCACTGTGAGTTCATATGTGTGCCTGCCATGCTGTGGCCAGAAAACAGTTTCCTTGAAGTCATCCACCACCTCTGGCTCTTACGATCTTTCTGCGGCTTCTTCCATGTAGACCTCTGGGCCTTAAAGAGAAGTAAAATAGACGTTCTATTTAGGGATGAGTATTTGGAAGTCTCTTATTCTCTGCACATTGATCATTTGTGGTTTGTGTTAATACTGTCTTTCAATTAGAGTAGATTCTCCTCCTCCTCCTCCTCCTTTTTCCTCTTCTATCTTCTCTTTCATTAAAAAAAAAAAAATCCTAGCAGAGATCCTCAACCAAGTACCAAGCTGAGCTCTGGGAGTCCAGTTGAAGAGAGGGAAGAGGGATTATGTGAGCAAGAGGGTTAAATCATGATGGGGAAACCTATAGAGACAACTTAACCAAGCTCGTAGGAACTCACGAACTCTAGACCAACAGCTGTGGAACCTGCATGGGACCAAACTGGGCCCTTGCATAAGCGAGACAGTTGTGTATCTGGGTCTGTTTGAGGGACCCTTGGCAGTGGGATCAGGATCTATCCCTGGTGCATAAACTGGCTTTTTGGAGCCCATTGCCTATGGTGGGATGCCTTGCTCAGCCTTGATACAGGGGGGAGGGGCTTGGTCCTTCCTCAACTGCATGTACCAGACTTTGCTGACTCCCCATGGGAAGGCTTACCCTTTTGGAGGAAGGGATTGGGGGGTGGGTCAGGGGGAGGCTGAGGGGAACGGGAGGAGGGATGAGAGGGGGATCTGTGATTGGTTTATAAAATGAATTTAAAAAATTTTTTAATTAAAAAATTGTGATTAAAAAATCTTAATGCAATGTTGCAAAGCTAAAGCCCTCCACCTTGTTAAAGGGGCTAAGATCTGGTTTTGACTGCTTGTTCCTGGAGGAATTAAACTTTATGCCTTGCCAGTGTATTTCCTATGAACTGCAAGCTGGACCTCGGGATCAACTAAACTACAGTTGAGCAGGGTTTTTTTTGCAAGAATACCTGATAGATGGCACTGTACCACACCAAGAGCTCCACTGCTGGTTGTTCTGATCTTGGGGGTGTTGAGTCCCCTGGGTGAGTTCAGGCACCTCACCTGGGAGGGGGTGGGGTGTGGTTGAATGATAAGAGCCGGATCTGGTGACTGTTGTGATCCCATTTGTACAATTTCCCCTCAACCTTTGTCTCCTGCGCTCATCACTGGTGATCCCTCGGACTGGGCTGTTGCATCCTAGACAGCTAGCACAGGCTGAATCAGATACGATTTCCTCACCCCTGTCAGCCTCTTTTCCTTTTCCTGCCTTAGCTAAGTGAAATGTGAGGGAGTTGGTGTCAATCATCTCAGGGCAGTGGGAGCATTTGAGGATGGAGAGCTCCTGTTTTGGAAGGTAGCTTTCTAGCTCATTCTGAACTTCCCCTGGGTATTGCTTTGAGTGTTCCAAGATGACGGGCAGTGTCACTGGGAGAAGAATGGGTAAGCTCACAGTGCCTACTACAACAGTGGTAATTAATAGCTGTCTGCCCACTACATCCTCAGGATAATTTCTACTTTATCCATGCCATGAATGTACAGAGACTCTTAGGGCCACATTGCCTATGGTTAGAGATAACATTGCCTATTTCCCAGCATATATTGGAAGCTATGCAATTTCCTTGTCAATGAAAATTGGCCTTTTAACGCCATCTCCTTTACTTTGTTTTGGTAAAGCCTTCTCCAGAGATTACCCTGACTGTAAGTGACTACAAAGGCAACATTTATGGCTCATTAAAGAGATACCCCGTTTGTTTATTCTACTTTTCAAACGCTGGCCGCCAGTTATTTCTAGAAGATAGGATGAAATATGTGAGAACACGATAAGACCAAATTCTGCATTGGAGGAACACATCTTAGCCTTGGGGGTATCAAGTCTGTCCTCTCCTCCTCCTTGTATCTCATCATGGATGCTTGTTAGCTGTATATATCCTGCGGTCATTTCTCTATCCTTATCACTGAGGCAGGGGACTGGATACTTTATTTTGTCTTGTGTTTCTTTCCAGCTGAACTCCACACACTAAAGCATAGCAGTTTCTAGCAAGCAAATTCGGCACAAAAATAGCCTTCTCCAGATGAGTGGGTGATGGCTGCCTGGATGAGAGCGATGTGTGGGAGGCTGGTCTCAAGGAGAGAACTACTATCTTGCAGGACAGCAGAGGATCTCCAAGTATAGAAATAAAGAAAGGGAAGCCTCGGCATTTTGGATGGAACAAAGGAGATTTTGCCTCTGGGATCTGGGTGTAATCTCCGAGATTTCTTTCCTACTGTATGGCCTCACCATTTAGCTTTTTCTCCCAAAGCCTTCACGTTCCCATTCATCAGAGCTGGCCTTAGCCTGCCGTGATGATGGGAAAGAGGATAGGGCTGGGGACTGGAGCAGAAGGAACCCATTAGTCTCAAGACTTTGGGCCACGTCCTTGACCTCTTCCCTGGAGGCTGGAGGTCTGACTTTTACCTCAGTTTGGGAAAGAATCAGGCTGGTCCCTAAGAATGTTAAAGGCTTACCCTTCCTCTTCATCCCTCATTGGGGGGCTTCCCTTCTCCTCTGAGCCCTTGGAAATCCAGGTTGCTTTGGCTTTTCTTTGGCTCCCTCATTGACAGCAGCTCACCATTTATTCAAGGCCTAAGGGGCCATTTTACCCTTGGAAGGGGCCAGAGAATAGGAGCCCAAGGCTCTACAGAAGGCAGTGGAAGGGTAGGGTCAGGCTGCAGGCAGCGTAACTCCCTGTCCTGAGCCTACTCTGCCTGATGACAGGTGTAGGGATCACTCTTGAGGAGTGGAGGGACTGATTCCCATGCAAGACTCTAGGCCCTAACTTCTTCCTGTTTTTCTATCTAGACAACTGTCTTTGATAATTTGTTTTGCCTTTTTTGGCTCCCATGAAAAAAAAAAAACAATAATCCAGGGGGCTGTGGTGGTATTTATGGTAGTGGTAACAAGTGATAGCTTCAGTGTCCCCAGACCTCTTCAAAGTTGAGTATCACCCTTGAGGGACAAGTGTCAAACCTACCAGGTGCTGAGGGACTTCCTTGGGACCTGGCTGGGCCTTGAGCTGCGTGACCTACTGGATTTCAGCTGACACTCAAAAGCCTGTTGATCCTGCATTCAGAGTTGCATGGGGGCATCTGGCTCCTCACAGAGGCTGCAGCCTGGCAGTTATCAGTGGCTTCACCAGTACTCCTCTCACTGGGGAAATGGACTTACTTCCATGACAAAGTTGGCTTGGTATTTATTTCCTCATTTTTTTCCCTGCCAGTTGTTATATAAGCCTATCTAGAAATACCAAAATTATTTCCAGGTGACTAAGTTCTTTGTCCTAGTGCCCCAGGGAGATAAAAGACCTCAGTATTCTCTATAGCACCGCTTGGCACCAACCATCACACACATGTGGCTTTCAATCCGCCCCTGCATGAGCCTCGGCAGGGTGGAGTGCTGCATAGAACAAAAAGGAGAGAGCCCTGGCCAACGACAGCTGTTATCATCCAGTGCCTCCTATGTTTAGGATACTTAGATTCACTTTTCTCAAGAAAAAAAGTTCTAACATAGTTGTAGGCTGTTCTGACTTTTAAAAGAGGGTGACATTGAATTTACAAGGGCTAACACTTCCACTTAGCTCTCAGCTTATCATAGCATGGCTATGAGGTGATGGAGTGTAGCTGGAGTTTTCTCCAGTCCTACCAGGGCCTGCAGCCACTCAGACCCGAGTAAACACACAGAGACTTATATTACTTATAAACGGTATGGCCGTGGCAGGCTTCTTGCTGTCTAGTTCTTATATCTTAAATTAACCCATTTCTATAAATCTATACCCTGCCACGTGGCTCGTGGCTTACCGATACTTTACATCTTACTTCTCATGGTGGTGGCGGCTGGCACCATCTCCTGACTCGGCCTTCCACTTCCCAGCATTCTCCTCTCTGCTTATCCCACCTATCCTATACTTCCTGCCTGGCTACGGGCCAATCAGGATTTTATTTATCAATCAATCAGAGCAACCCCTTCACAGCACGCAGAAAGGCATCCCCAGCACTGGAGAGTAAAACAAGGAAGGGCTGGGGGGAAAGGATATGATTGTGTTGAAGAGAAAAAACAAGATGTATTTCATGGTAATACAAAAGCCAAAACCAAGGGGGAGGGGGACTCATCAAGGGGGTGGTTTTTTTTTTTTTTACAATACCTTTAATTTGTTCTTTGACAATTTCATATATGTATGCAATGTGTCTTGATCATATCCAATCCAAGTCCTTCCTTTAATACTTCCCCTCTCACCTTCATCTCCTCCTCCTCTTCCTCTCCTTCCTCATCCCCTTCTCCTCCTCTTTTTCCTACTTTTCCTCCCATAAGCCTCTGAGTCCAATTAATGTTGCCCACACACCCATGGCTACAGTGCCATCCACCTAGAAATCTGGTGTGCATCATCACACTAGCCGATGAGCAAACGTAGTATCATTGATGTGGCACCTGTCATTATGTGTCCCCTGCCAAGATGCTCATTCACAGTGTCCTGGCTAAATTTCTCAGTCTAAAGGAGACAAAAAAAAAAAAATCCCAGACCTGAGAAGGGGACATGGACATAAAGTTCCATGCCTAACTAAGAAGCTATTTACAATAGATACATGCTGGAAGAGAGAAAATCAGTTCTCTCCAGTGGAGTATCACTGGGTATATCAGCCACACTTCAGAGCAGGTACCATGCCCAGGAGTACTTCACCAACACAAAACATGTTTTATTTCACGTGATTTTTGTTTTCTTTCGGTTTTTTTTTTGTCTTAATGATGCTCATGGTTTTGTGTTTTTAGTTTGTTTTAATTTTAATTTTTTCGTTGCTGTTTTACCTATGGGGTTTTTGTTTTGTTTTGTTTTTTGAGAGGGAAAGAGATCAAAAACACGAAGATGGGTGGGTAGCAAGATGGGGATGATCTGGGAGGAGTGGAGGGGAAAGAGTATGATCGAAATACACTGCATGAAAAAAATGTGAATGGATAGATTTGGTTGTGAGATAGCAAGCCTTAATGAAGGCTCATATGCAAAACAACCAAGATTTTCAGGTAAAGACAAAAAGAAAGGAATGCTTAGAGTGAGACATGGTGTAGAAAAAAACCCACCAACATATAACTTATTCTTGTTTGGATCTTGAGCAAAATGCCAACTCTAAAGTCTTTAATTAGAAGAAGTGGGAGAGTTTGATGTGGTAAGTGCTAACTAGGTAACAGTATTATGACCATTAAAGGTCCCCTGAGTCGAGCAATCCTGCTGTGGCTGTGTTGGTGGCTACCCTGGTGTTGCAATGAGACCTGGTTTTCCCGTCACTTGACTGGTAGCCAGAAGAACACCAGCAAGGTGTTCATATGCCTGGTCTCTTTGGGTGGCCTGTACGTTAGGGGTCAGATTGCTGGCATGGCTTCAGCAGCAGAGCCGTGATGGGACCATTTAAGTTTTTAGTACTCACAGACAATGGGCCTCCACCACATGTGTGGAGGTAAGGGAGTGGACTCCAGGAGAGAAGAGACTCAGAGGCCAGAACCTCTCCTGGGTTCAGTGCATTAGCTAAACAACCTGCAGGGAACTGTAACACACAGGTGTACAGCATGTAGACAGAAGGCCCCACAGGGGCTGAGAGGTGGCCACAGTGGTCTACCTGCGCAGTCTATGTGGGTCCGAGGAATCTTTCTCTAGTGAACAGTTATTTTCTTGAAAAGATAATGACAAGGCCACATGGGAACGGTGCTTGTTCAATACTTCAAAGGCTAACAATTGTAAAAGTGGGAAAAACAGATGCCTGCTTTATCTCAAAATAAGGAGCAGGTGAGTCTGAGATTTAAATGTAAAAAGAGAACCATGAAAATCACTCAGAGAGAACGTGAAATGATCTTTAATTTCAATTTTGGAATGAAGACCTTTCTAAGGGAGACACAGAATCTAGAGCCGGGAGTTGCTGGCACATTTGTCTGTATAAAAGTTAGAAACAAATAGTCTTTGTGTTCAAAAACACTTCAAAGAAAGTCCAAAGACAAACTACATATGAAAACTGATAATATCAAAGCAGATGGTTGAGGCAAATATAATCACTAAGTAAATACGTTTTACCAACTTAAAAAGAGGTGGTTACTGAAAAGCTAATGGGAACACAGGTAGAAGATATAAAGAGTTCAGTGAAAAAGATGTGGAAAAGCTGGTCAGATGTTACCTGTAATAAAACAAGAGTACATTAAAATTAAACAGACAACATTTGGAGAGCATTGGCATCATTCTAGACCGGCAGCATTCCCAAAGTCTGATAGACACCATTTTGCCAAAGCTCCGAAGAAAGGCAGCTGTGAGGGGCGCTGAGGAGCTGGACAGGATGTGGCCTCCGAAGCCGTTCCCAGAGGCATCAACCCCTGTGGCAATGTGTGCTTGCCACCAGAAAGCTCACTTCTCAGAATCTGCCCCATAGGCACATTTCCACAGTGGGTGAAGATGTAGGTATAAGGTACCAGCCACAGCATTGTCTGAAGTTAAAGTCTGAGCCAACTTACAAATCCACCCTAGCACATGAAACAAATACTGGAACACCTGTATAGGGAAACTCCTACAGATCACACAGCTTTTGGAAGCTACATGGCTGTGTTCATATAAGATCATATGATCACTGATGGAGAGAAAAGCAAGATGGAAACAGTTTTTATAGTATGTGCCCTTTATGCTAAAAATATGTGCATATACTTCATGCTTGGATAGCATCAAAATGTTATGGAAATACATAAAGTTATCAGTCATTATCTCTGGCTGGAATTCTGGATAAAACTATTCTTTCTCTAGTTTTTTTTACATTTTATCTATCTATCTATCTATCTATCTATCTATCTATCTATCTATCTATCTAT
>CABHPR010132230.1:18670-39006 GCA_902168415.1 Peromyscus melanophrys | reverse complement strand
GTGTGTGTGTGTGTGTGTGTGTGTGTGTGTGTGTGTGTGTGTGTGTGCGCGCGCACGCGCATGCATGTGCATGTAAGTCAGAGGTTGACATTGAAAATTTCCCTCAATTGCTCTCCCCAACTAGATTGGTAGGCCACACTAAACACTACGGATCCTCCTGTCTCTGTGTGCCCAGCACTGGGATTACAGGCCCATGCCCCCTTGCCCAACCTTCTACATCTGTGCTGGGAATCAAAACTTAGGTTCTTATGCTTGCATGGTGGCAAGTGATTAGCAACTCAGCAGTCTCCCCAAGCCCTTAATCACATTTCAGGTATTGACTAACTCTCCAAGGAGAGGGAGACTCTTAGGCCAGTTCAGCCTCTGCAGAAGAGGGACTCCAGTTCTCGTCTATTTTAGTCCATTCTGCATGTGATAAATCTCCCATTGATCTGCCACAGATGCCTAGGCTTTGCCTTAAGAGTAGAAACAGTAGCTGAGATTCTGTTCTCCAACTGAACAATGAATGTCAGCTCGCACTGGGGTGAGGAGGAAGGCTGACCAATGATTGGAGGTGTCACTCCATGCCACTGGGGGCTGCATCTCTGTCACCACACCCTTTCATCCTATGCCATCAGCAGAAAATGTGGGAGGACAGTAGTCTGTGCCTCGTGGGGTTTTAGGGAGATAGGTGAGGCACCATGAATAAAATGCTTAGCATACCATTATTCTTGATGAACTGTCATTATTATTATTTTTAAGTTAGGATTAGGTTTCAGAACACAAGGGAGACCAATATGCATGTCTCATATTCCATCAACTCCAGCATCTGTCAGAAACCTCGATGTTCACCAAGGACCGAAGAGGATGTGTTGTTTTTAAGTAGTTTTAGAGATTATTATTTCGTATGTCTTTAAATAATTTTTTAAAATTTATTTTAACATAACATAAATCTTATGTTTATGAGTGTATGCCTCCATGTATGTATGTGCATGTATGTTCAGTGCCCACAGAAGCCAAAAGGAAGTATCAGATTCATTCAAACTGGGTTATAGGAGGTTGTGAGCCACCACATGGCTACTGGGACTTGAATCTGGGTCCTCTGCAAGGGCAGCCAGTGATCTTAGCCACTGAGCCATGGCTCCAACCCCCGTATTTCTTTATAGGATTTAACCACTTGCACTTGTCCAGAGCAGTAGGACAGTCACATCAATATCCAGTTCTGATGTATCAAGTTTACAAACCATTACAGACTGCATGTCTCTGTGTCACTTTCCTGAAATATGCAGATTTTTTTTTTTTTGGTACCTGTATAGCTGAGTGCACACTTTAGTAATGGTAATTACTCCCATGAAGCTCATTTTAAATGTCTGTGGATATCACTAGCATCTCTTATCAGAAGCAGGTATTTTAAAACGTTGTGCGATTTCCATATAGTTTGATGCAAGGGGCCAAGAAGGGCAGGATCTTCAAGACTAAAGGCCACACCTTATGTTAAAATGAAACAAAACAAAACTCAGATAGTCTGTTGTTACTGCAAGATATGAATTATATTGGCCATCAACTCTCACTCTTTATTAACTCTTTTACTTAAGGTACAAATTGTAGATTAAGAGGCTGATATTGGTAATGGATTTGAATGAGTTTTTCTTTTATCATTACATAATTAACTGTTTCAGCCTTTTATTTTTTATTTCCCTGTAAGTCCCTGTGAGAGTTACAAAGAGTTAAATGGTTTCCAAATAATTCTCAGAAAATAGAATTTCTTTTTCAATGCCAATTAGTAATTGCTACATTTCCAGGCAATGGTTTTCATTGTTGTTACATTATTTACCTATAAGAACTGGACGTCATTTCGATGTCTAATTTTCCAGGGATTAAAAAATGCTTGATTTAGTTGAAATTTTTATTGTGCCCACAAAATCTTACAGTTCCTCTGTGACACGTGTAGGATGCTGGTACTTTTCTTCTTGCTTAGACAGTGCGCTTTCCTATGGAGTTCTTTTAGAACCTCTTTTGTGGCTCTCCACCTGGGTCTCACATTGGGCCACTTTGAGAAGTGCAGCAAGGTCAGAGCTGCTGGGGGTGAAGCGGGACTGGGGTCCCAGCTCTTCAGTCCTCTACGATCTTCCTTCCCCAAAAAGCTGTTTCAGACACTATCTTCCTAGTGATCACATTATGTTCCTTTTGAGGGGCAACTATCTAATAGTTAGCTATTAGTTTAGAAAGGGCTTTGAGAATTTTAGGGAAAATTCTATAGATTCTACCATATTAAGAAATTATAATCACCAGGAAAATCCTCTCTAGGAATGACCCAAATAAATCACTCTCAGCTAGTATCTTAATAAGCAGAGTTTTCTTAGTTATCCTAATCAACAAAGATGTGTTTAATGCATTTCATAGCAGATAAATCCTGTAATAGAATTTGGCTGACAGTTTGCCTGGAATCCTTCATGGGGTCCTAGCTGTTGGCCAAGTCAGGCCCGCCATTTTGACTCTCTCTCCCATCTTCTCACATTGCACAGCTAATTTTCTCACTTGGCTCTTTGAGCCTTCTAGGACCCCTGCTCTCCCCTTGTCAGCCCTCTCAGGCAGGAGCTCTTGAGTCATGCAATAGTGAAGAGGTCTCTCCAGGGTCCCCTAAGCTGTCTGGTGTTCCATGACCCAGAAGTAAATCTCTGTGAACCATGGAGCTCATAGACGTAATTGTTACCACAGGATGATCTATCCTGACACAGTGGAAGAGGAGACTGTCTGCTAGAAGACATCCTCCCTAATTAGAAGAAAATGTAAACCTTCTTCTGAGAGGCAGGGCCAATGACAGGGTCAGAGATGAACCTCCCACTCACTTCAGTCTGTTGGAGGATAATGACAAATGAAGTTATAGACATGTTATGTTTGTAGTTAAGAGCAGTCACACACTCAGTGTGCCATCTATTGTGAGCTGAGTGGTTTTCTCAAAACTTGACAGTCAAAAGATCTAATCACTAGGAGCACAAAATGTGACAAACAGTCAGAAAGTCTTCAATTTGTTTAGAGATAAGACCTTAAAAAGGCAATTAAGTTAAAATGATACCTCTAGGGTGGACACCATAATGCAATTGGCAGGTTTCTTTGTAAGACAAAAAAAAATGGCTACACAGAGGCACCAGAGAGCTCAGAGAACAGTCCCTGTGAGGGCACATTGCAAAGGTAGCCTTCTGCAAACTACAAGGCCTCAGAAGAGACCAAATGCACGGATGCACCGACCCTGAACTGTCAATCTTCCAACTTCGGGAAAAGGTATTTCTGCTGTTCTAGGATCACAGTCCATTATATTTGGTTACAGCAGCTCTAACAAACTAAGACCTTACATGTTTCACAGTTTAAAGTGGTATTTTGGCATTTCTTAATTTTCTAACAAGGCAGATATATTTTTGTGTTTATTTATTAAGAGAATAAAGTTCATTTCTTTATTCATGAGATCCAGAAAATACATGTTCTCTCAACTTCTCTGATAGAATGATGATTACATTTGAAATTGCTGTGGTATAAGGTTTTAACATTGTCAAGTGAGTTTTTTTTTCTTTTTTTGAGTCACAGAATATGCTTATTCATGATAACACCCTCAAAGCAGTAGCCAGGTGAGTAACTGAGGCGATGGGAGAGCTCCTCTCAAATGAAATCTGGTATCACCTCATCAGCCCAGAGCCCAACCAGTATTTCCCTCTGTCAGACACAGAAGTGTGTAGCCACACCCCCAAATTATTAAGTGTAACACAACTACCTTCTTTCAAAATTCTAAAACCGGGGCTGCATCCCAAATGGCACCAAACCCTACCCCTCTGACACAGCAGAGATGTATAGGTTGGCTTGTTCCAGAGAAGACACACCCTATACAACTTACCTTGGCAAACCTTCGCATTAAGTGAGATAAGGCTTCAGGATTGGGGCATTCTAGTTTCTTAATGATCTCAAAGCTCTGATTAAGCTGAGCAAAGACATCAACCACTGAACAAGAGAAGAGGGCATGATCCGATGTCTGCTGGAACTGAGGGGCGAGAAGAAAGATTGTCTGAGCAAGGAATGGGGGAAAGGTGCTTCACTACATTTCTAAACAATGGATCCTCTCACACTTGGTCCTTGAGTTGGAGTTGAAGGTCAATGAGGATAAACCTTCCCTATAAGCACCCTGTAAACCTGAGAACTGAAGTGTTATGTAGCCTGTTACCCCTTTGGAACCAAATCACAGGGCAGAAATGGGAGAAGCAGACAGTTTTACACAAGCCTAGGCTTAGGGAAATGGAGAGAAAGCTCAAAGAAAATCATTCCTATTTCTAAAAGGGAATGTTCTAATGGATTTCAGTTGTTATGGGTGGAAGATTCCCACACTTGGGAGAGTTGCTATCATTATCATCATCATCACCATCATCATCTTCATCATCATCCTCATCCTCTACAGACATGTTCTTTGACCTCTTTGACCTGCTAATCTATCTTTTCCTTAGCAATCAGCATTGGCAAGGCATGGTGGTGATACCTGTAAGCCCAGCATTTGAGAAGCTAAGGCAGAAGGATCAGGAGTTCAAGACTAGCTTTGGCTAATAGCCTGGGTTATACACCATTCTCAAGAACAAATCAAAACAAACAACCAGTGCTGGTCCTCACAGCTCCCTGGTAGCATACTCATCTTAAGAAAGGAGAAGTTATCATAACTGCCCATCTCTAAGATTTAAAATACCATGTAAAAGGTAGCTATAAATTAGACATAAGGGCTATGTTGAGTTCCATTAAAGGAATGTATTTCCTTTTGTTAAAGCATGGCTCTTTGTGTATGTGTTCAGAGGTCAATGCTGAGTGTTTTCCTCATCACTCCTACCTGAGTTTTAGAGGCTTCCATGAAAACAGAGGTTTTGTATGAGCCAGGGGATTTTGTAGAGTCAGACTTAAACAATAAAAAAGAATCTTGGGGCAAAGGAATGATTGATTTCTCTTGTTTTCCTTTTTATTCAATCAGCTCTTCCAACTTTTTGAAATTGTGTTAAATCTGTTTAGGTCACTGAGGAATTAAAATGAAACTAAACTAAAGACAATGTGCCCCACACTTCCTGCTTGCTCAGAGGTGAGAGAGGGAAATGAATCCTGGCCATGTCTGGACTCACTCCATCTTTTTTGTCTCTTCCCAGTGCTCCGTGAAGGAACTCCATGGACACATCTTCATTTTCATCTAGCCACTGCATGACAAAAGGCTCAAACCACCTACAAAAAATAAATAAACATGTTACCTCCCAGGACGTCATTTGCATGTGATAAACAGCTATGTTGCTCTGTATGGGGGAGATTCAGGATCAGAAATCTCTTTCGCTTTTGTTCCTTTATAGAAGGATATACTTCATCAAATGTTAGTTTCCTCACCTCCAATCTCTCTCTCTTTGTACTCTCATGCTGCCTCAAATATACTTAGTTCCAAACACCCACTAGGCAAGTCCCTCCTATTCAAGATTCAAATTTCTATGGACTGTAGACTTCCTGTGCTGAGTCTCCAGATGTGCTATCCCACCATCCCATAATTCCTTTCCATTGAGCTATGTAGACCCATAAATCTGCAGGTAATCCGCTTTACTTTCCAACTTCTTAAACATAGCCTATGATCTACCTGCTTTTGTTTTTGTGACTAGTCTGAGGTAAGTTTCAAGGCTCTTTTTTCCCAGGGATACCCAGTTGATCTAGCACTGTTTATTTAAAAGTCCATTCACCAGGCAGTGGCAGACGTGTGGGTCCGTCTCCAGACTACTTTGTTCTCTTGGTACATCTATATCTACTAATGTCCTGCTCTTCCAAAGCTGCACCTTTTAAACAGGTCTTGGTAAATAATTGTGTAGTGCCCCAGCTTTTAAAGTTTGTCTTCAACATTGCCTGTTACTAGGGAAGTCTAGTCCTTGAACTGAATGAGAAGTTTGGAAATGTTATTGACATGCATCATACTTCTTTATCCATTTTCTTTCTTTTTTTTTTTTAGAATATTTTAATTATGTGTATGTGAGTGCAGTGCTTGGAGTCCAGAAGAGGACATTGGATCCTCTGAAGTTGGAACTACAGTTTGGGGCCACCTGATGTGGGTGCTGAGAATTGAACCTGGTACTGTGTGAGAGTAGTGTGGACAGCCTTGGACGAGGCTGGCTCCTGGGCTGTTCTTTGCATGTTTACTCTTATTTCAAGTGCTCTTAACTGCTGACTATGACTCCAGCCTCTTTAGTTGTTTTCACACTGTTTTTATTTGTCTGGTTTTTTAGGGCTTATTTTATTTGATTAAGATAGATTTTAGCTGGGCATGGTACTGCACTCCTTTAATCCCAGTACTCAGGAGGCAGAGGCAGGTGGATGTCTGAGTTTTAGGCCATCCTGGTCTACAAAGTGAATTCCAGAACAGCCAGGACTACACAGAGAAAACCTGTCTCAAAACAAAAACAAACAAACAAAAAAACAAAACAAAACAACAAAAACAGTAATTTCCTTCTATTTTTAATGCAGTGATTTTTTTTGTAACTAATTGTACCATTTCTCCTGTTTTCTCATTTTCTAGAACTCAGGTTTTTGTACCTTAACTGTACACATTGTTTCCTGTATCTTTTGTCATTGTTTTGGGCATAATTTACTTCTTTTATACCCCCTCTTCATATACAAGCATCCCCTCTAAATCTACGGTCATGCTATTTTTGTGCCTTTTGTGCTCTATATAATTTATCGATAATTTTATCTGTTACGTTTTAAGTTTTACCTCAGTTCTATAATTTCTAATTCTTTCTTATAGATTAAAATGTTCTGTTAAAATCCCAATATTTTAAATCATAAATCAAAGTCTATGACTGACAATATTAACATTTGTGTTCTCTCTTGGGTTCTAGATGTTTGGGTCCTCTGGTGAGGTGGGTCCCTATGTTTTTGTTGGATGTTACATTGCTGCCTATGAAGGATTGTTTCTCCCCCTTTACAAGTTTTGTCTATTTTTTTGTGTATGAGTGTTTGAGTGTTTGTTTTCCTATATGCCTGTGTATAGCATGCATCCCTGGAGTCCGTGGAAGTCAGAAGAGGGTATCAGATCCCTTGAACTGGAGTTACAGATGGCTGTGAACCATCTGAGAACTTAACCCAGGTCTTCTGCAAGAGCAGCCAGTGCTCCTAACTGGTGGGCCATCTCTCCAGGCCCATGTGGACCTTTTGTTGATCACTTACTCCAGGGAGGATTTAAGTTTTCCCTTAGAGAGGGCACTTGGGGAGAACAGCTCCCTTTGGACAGAGCTGGCTTCCGAGTTGCCCTTTTCATGTCTGCTCTTATGTCAAGGACAAAGCCCTCCAGAGTCCACCAAGAGCCAGGACAGTTTACAATGCACCCTTTCCCCCCTGTGAAGTCTGGACCTCTTACTACTGTTCCATGAGCACAGAGGGGCTGCTAAAGTCTCTACTTAGTTAACAGACCCTTGGTGCTCACTTTCTACTTGATGGTTGTCTTCCTCAGTCTTCACACGTATGTAAATTATGTGTGGGAAGTAATTGAGATCTCCAGAGTCCACGTAAATACTGCATGGACAGCATGGCTGTATATTCTTAATCATAGCACTTAGAAGGTGGAAGGGGGTCTTTGGAGTAAGTTGACAAGTTGGCTAACTCAGTCTTTGAGGTGAGCTCTGGAATCAGCTGAGAGACCTTGCCTCAGTGAGTAAGGTGGAGAGCTATGGAGGAAGACATTAACTTTGCAACCTCTGGGAAGATTCTCATGGAGTCTTGTGTTCATTTTCCTGTCCTTCCCTTTCCCTTGGATTTTGGTCCTACATGGGTAATGAACCTTCTTGACCCTGGACACCAGCATTTGCTTCTCTCCAGGGAGATTGTTATAAGCTCTGAGCTATTGGCTGCGTGTTTGATCTCCAAGTCCGCAGAATTGCCAGTTGGCCTACAGACTTGAGTGTGGAACATGGAGAGAAGTTAGTGTATGCAGACTGTCTTCTGTATGCTTCTTCCTTCCCAGGACACTAATTCTTCATTTACAGCTGCCTTAGTTGCTCTCTGACTCTGTTTAATCTTCTTCACTTTGGTAGTTGGTGTTCAGTAAGCATGAGTGTGATTTTAGCTTAATGTAATAAGTCTAGACAGCTAGAAGCAGACGTCTGGCAGACAGCTCCTCTGTTTTACTTCTCTATGCTCAATCAAGGTGCCAGCAACTGCTCTGTGTGCATTTACTTCATGTCCAACTCTTTTTTCATTCATTTTTCCTCATAACGTTTTCAGTTGTACAAATTCTATAAATTCTATCTTCAGAATTTTTCTCCCATGTGTCTTTAACTCTTCCTGTTCTCATTTCAAGTGCTCTATATAATAGTAGGCTTTTAGAATATATGATATAATTTTATAATATTTTGTTTTTAATGTTTTAAAATTAGTAAGGTTTTTATTTGTAACAGAACACATGGCTTTATTTCATTTTATTATTAACTCTTATAAAGTATATATATATATATATATTTATTGATACATGCTCTGAAATATGCATACCTTGTAGAAAAGTTAAACCAAGCTAATTAGCAAAAAACAATGAATAAGAACAAAGCCTATATAAAAAGCCATGAGAACCCCACTACTTTGTACGCTAAATTAAAACATTTATAAACATACATTACCCAACACACTTATGACATTTGGGGCCAGAACACATAAGTCAATTCTTAGTAATTTTCCAGAAGTTTTATTTTATTATTTTTTGCATGTGCATGCAGAAGTTGGATGTAGACATCAGGTGTCTTCCATCATTGCTCTCCATCTTATTCATTGAGGCAGAGTCTCTCAATGATTCCAGAGCTCACTGACTTGCCTAGTCCAACCAGGCAACTTGTTCTAGGGATCTTCTCTTTCCAATTTCTAATTGCTGGATTTACAGGTGACCCTCTGTGTCCACGTGGCATTTACATGGGTCCCTGGAATTCCATTCCTAACATTGGAGTAGCAAGTGATTTGACTGCTGAGCCACATCCCCAGCCCGATTCTTAGCAGTTTTCAATCAGATAACATGCTGTCATGGAGTATAGCCACTCTGGTTTATAATGGCTCTTGAGAGTGTCCCTCTTAATTGATGCCTGTATCCTGTGATCTGCAGCCTGCATCCTGTGACCCGCATCCTCTCATGCATCCTATGACCTGCAGCCTGCATCCTGTGACCCGCATGCTCTCATGCATCCTTCATGATGTGGAATGTTAACTTGTGTCACCATGCTGCTCCATCTCATGTTCCTCTATGAGGAGATTACACTGAGGCTGTTAGTATCAGTATCCCATCATTACATTGCTCATTAACTCCTAAATCTCTGCTCTGTCCCCTAGTCTCTGTTGCTTCCAATTCTCATGATGCCTAATGACTGGTACACGCTTCACAGCATCAATTTGTATCAGTCTAGTTTAAAGCTGTTTTTCTGATATCACTTCCTACTGATCTGGGTACAATACCTTAGACTCCACTAGAACAGCAAGAGTATCAATGTATCAGAGCCCACAGAGTCCAAACTCTCAGCCTTCATTTCTGCATCAGCACTTTCCTGTTTTTTTCTTGACCTAACCTGATTGAGTTTTTCAAGTCTACAATAGATGCTGCTCCATCTGGAGACATTGGTCCTTCAAATGGAATAATATTCTTCTTGTGAATTGTTATACTCTTTAAATGAGCTTGTTTCATTTTGCTCTGCTTTGTCATAACTTTTGTGACTATCAATATTGCCTGAATACATACTGCTTCAGGGTGAGGTCCTTATCTTCCACACTAATCTATAGACAAGAGTCTGGAAGACCCCTTTGACCAGAATCAAATAGAGTTCTGATGCACATTAAATGCAGAATACTCTCCAAGTGGCTGTAGGATTACAAATGTATTTGACAGACATGGATGGTTAATCTCAACAGTAAATTTAATAAGTTCTAGAATCAAGAGGCAGTTGGTCTCTAGGTGTGCCTCTGAGGGAGCCTCTTCATTCAGTTAGTTGAGGTGTGAAGACCCACCCACTGTGGGAGCCATCATTCCATGGGCTGGGACCCTGAACTGTATAAAATGGAGGAAATGAGCTATGCACAAGCATTCATCTACTTCTTGACTGTGGATATGATGTGACCAGATGCCCGAAACACTGCCTCTGTGGCTTTCCTCCCCTGATAGAGTATAGCCTGGAACTGTGAGCCCAAATAAGAAGTCTCCCTTACATTGTTTCTGTAAGGTATTTCATCACAGCCAAGAGAAAAGAAACTAAGACAAAAAAAGACCTCATAAAATTAAAGTGCCATTGCTAAATAATCATTTCTACTTCAGATACATGAATTTCAAAGATGATTATAACTTGTATTAAAATGAAAGTCTGATTACCTAGAAGTCAATAAAAGCACCCCAGCATTTTTTTCTTTTTCTCACTTTCCATATGTGTGTGCTGTGCATATGTGTATACGCATTGTTTTACATGTGTTTGAGCGTGCATGTGGAGGTCTGCGGTTGTTGCTGGGAATCATCCTCCCTCACTTTCCTGCCTTATTCACTGAAGCAGACCCTCTCAACCAAACCCAGAGCTCACTGATATGGCTCGTCTCACTAGCCAGCTTGTTCTAGGGATCCCCCATCTCTACCTTCTGACAGGGCAGCCACCATGCCCAGCTGACATTTTATGTGGGTTTCTGGGAATCCAACCACTGGTCCGCAAGCTTGGGTGGCAAACGCTTACACTGCTGAGCTGTGTCCCAGCACTGTGCATTCTAGCACTTTGACAGGAAATAATTTCATCATCTAAACCAGGGCCCATCCTATGTTTCTTTCTCTTTGAATATCTGATTTCTGAAATATGCCACACCATCCTCATGGCCTCAGAGACGTGCAAATCTTCCCACAGTAGTTTTACTACAGAGATGTCTGCATTCAAATGAGAAGTATGTGAAGAGCTTTTCGTCTTTACAACTCAGCTGTGATTTTGCAGCACTGTGAATTCAGGACAAAGGGGGAGAGTGAAAATCACTACTTACAAGGAATATTCCGGAACAGCATCCTTGAAGGCAGGAAGTTCTCGTACATACTCATTATAAAACCATTTCACTTTGAAATGCAAATTCATATAATCGGTGCTCTTGCATAACCGCTGCTTCTCATGTTCTGTAACAGATAAAATCACACAATTAATAAAGTGTGGCTTGCAGACAATGCCACTGGGTTCCAATTGACCTTTATTATCAGTATTTCTATAAAGAAGAAAATTGTGTATTCTAGCCAAAGTTCATTGCTGAAGGCAGGCCTAACATTCCATAGCATGTGAAAATAATTTTGAAGGGGCAAGAAAGATGGTTCAGTGGTTAAGAATGTTTGCTGCTCTTACAGAGGACCGGAGTTTGGGTCATAGTGTCCATGTTTGGTGGCTCACAACCACATGTAATTCCAAATCCAGGGGAACTGACAGTCTTCTGGTCTCTGAGGGCACCTACAGTCATGTGTACATACCCACATACAGATACACACATAATAAAAAAAAATAATCCTGGATCCGGCCAGGGTAGGCCAAGTGATTATATGAAATGGTTTGAGTATTCTATTGTGTCTCAAATTGGAAAAAGATGAGACTTTTCATGGAGAAAGACTAACAACATAGGAAAACTTGCATTTATCTGGAGGCTCTCATCCTTTGGCTGCTTTTAGCCAGATACACAGTGACAGGAAGAATTAACACTCTCAGGGATCAAATATGACTTAAAGTAGAAGTCATAATCACCAATTAACATGGGACAATGTAACACATACATGGGCAGTTCACATCCCGACCTAATTTTAACACTTAAAGAATTAAGATGGTTGAGGATAGAAGAATATATTTAACTTCTAAGCCACATATTTTTTAATTTCCTTGGAGGAATTTTCTAATATGTGGTTTAAAAAGAGTAGTCTAAAACTGTTTACAGGATATAGGCATATGGGGCTGGGTAGAAGAGACATACAGAACATTGCTGAGTGTGTGTGTGTGTGTGTGTGTGTGTGTGTGTGTTGTATATATGTGTTTATGTGGGTATGTGCACATGTGTATACATATGTGTATATATGTGTATGCATGTGTGGAGGTCAGAGGTAAAAGTTCATGTCTTCTTTAATTGCACTTGTTTTACTGAGACAGGGTCTCTCACTGAACCTGGTGCTTACTGATTTGGTTTGACTGGCCAGGGAGACACAGGGATCCTTTGTCTCTGTTTTCTCAGGGCTGGGATTACAGACTCTCAGCAGTGTTTCTGGCTTTTCTCCTGGGTTCTGAGGATCTAGACTCAGGTCTCATGCTCTCACAGCAAGCCCTTACTAACCAAGCATTTCTCCAGCCCTGGAATATGTTTTACTCTGTTCTGTCTCACTAATATGAACCTGTTGACCAAATCTGGCAGCAACAATAAACACAACCAAAACCCTAAATATCTCTGTTTCTCTTCAGGATGAAAGCAACCTCCGAGAAATCTCTTTGGGAGTCTGTGACTCTCAGTGAAGCGGAGGGCTTTGCGTTTTTATAGAAATATCCCATGCTTTGCATGCTGTGGTAAATAATAAAAATGTAGATTGAAGTAATTAGATTACTGTTACATAACAGAAGACATTCCTGCTTCCCAAAACCTGATCATGGGGTGATGTGAACCCCAAATGGAGGACACAAGAGACTAAAACCCCAAACTAAACCTTTAAATTATCTAAACAAGGTTAATCAGGGAGAGCTGTCCTCACGTAGAAGTGATGAGTCTTCCCGGACAACGCTAAACAAATGATGAACGGGACTTTTTTTTTTTTTCCAGCCACCTCCAGCTTCATCTTTTTTATCCTTTGATGTCAGTTCTGTAACAACCTCCCCTGTCCGGTGCTTAGTGTCCCTTCATTTTTAAGAGGAATATTTATTTGATCAATCAAACAGAGGAAATGAATACGGTAGGACCCTAGAACACCAGTAATGGGAGACTCTTGCCTTGGGACTCAAGCATTTATCATTATACAGGCTTTATACAAAGTTGCTCATGGGCTCCTCTGTGACCTGGGATCCAGCATTTGCTGCTGTCCCAGAGCAAGCCGAAACATATAGCAACAACTTTAAATGTTCTATGTATGGCAATTAAGTAATTTAAGCCTCTTCTCTTGTGACTCTATCACTATGGTTATGATGGATAACTACTAGGCCCCTAGACAGTCTAGTCCACATTTTGCCCCATATCTAAAACTAAAATGTTACTGTGTGGGGGCACTTGTGTAAGGCACCACACTGACTTGCCAGGCTCTAAGTATGAGTGGGGAAATGCAATGGATTATTACATAGTGAATATTATTTTCAAATTAACAACTTCACATTTTCTAAACCTGGCTCTGGCTTAGATACTGAAGTGATTCAGAAGTTTTACGTGATTGCAAACATGTGTATGTGCTGACTGGCTACGATGGTGAATGCTATATGATTCTTATTTCCCAGGCTTGTAGATGAATAAAGTTAGATATAATGTATGTGAAGAGTAGTAAAGATTCTTTGACAACTAGCTGACAACCATTGAAGGCTAGAGTTGTCACATACCAGGCATCCTAGTCACATGGGAGGATAAGAGAAGAGAATTACTAGGACAAGGCCAACCTGGGTTATGTGTCCTTTCGGATAAGGTGAGAGTGAGGGGAAAATCTGAAAATTCACAGAGTCAAATGAAAATGAAACACAGCCTCCAGTCAAAGCAATTTTAAGAGGGGTGCTTAGAGCTACGAGTTCCTACATTAAAAAAAAATTCAAAGAGAGCTAAAATATATAGCCTAGTAATACATCTCAAGATCTTAGAAAAACTGGAACAAGACAAAACTAAATGTAGCAGAAAGAAGGGATAATTATGAGAGTGGAAAAAAAGATTAAAAGACCAATGCAACGGACCAATGAAACAAAGATAAACATGACCAAAAAATCCTTTCAGAGACTGATCTAAGGTACTGGAGAGGGATGAGGGATGAAGGAAAACAGATGGACAGATAGACTGAAGTCATAAAAGTGACCAATAAAAGAACAAAGAACAAGCATTCTAAACAATAAATGGGTAAATTATCTGCACAAATACTTCTCAAAAGAAGAAATGCAAATAATTATTAAATGTGTAAAAAAAGATACCCAGCACCTTCAGCTGTCAGAGAAACATGAATCAAAAGCATACAGAGATTCCACTCTGTCCCATTCAGAATGGCTGTATCAAAACACAAAGGCAATCAGCCAGGGAGAAAAGGAAAGGAACCCTTTTACACTGTTGGTGGGAAGCTGTAAGTCACACAGCCACTGAGGAAAACAGCAATGAGTTTGCTTCAAAAACTAAAACCAGAAATAGCACACACGATCCAGGTTGATCATGCCCAGGTATCAGGGAAGAAATGAAGCCGGCACACAGAAGATATACCCACGTTATGGGTCCTGTACTCACAGTGGCAAAGCTACAGAACCAGATTGGGTACCCGTCAGCGGAATGCATAAAGAAATCGTGTAGGTACCCAGTGGAGTTTTACTCAGCCTCCAAAGAAGCCAAAGCATTTACAGGAGAGCAGATGGAACCAGCAACCAGCAAGTATGTGAAGCAAAACAGACTTTCAGAGACAAGTATTACATATTTTCTCACATTTATAGAACCTAAGTGGAAAACAAAGATCTGAGGTTAAGAGAGTGACCGTTAGAATTAAGGCAGGAAGCTGGGGGTGGGAGGAGAGAAGAAAGGATAAAAAATGGTAGTGGGGAGGGTAGGATTGATTAAAGCACAATATACATATGTATGGAACATCACAATGAAACCAATAACTTATAGACCTAAGTATTATACAAAATATACGTATAGAACAACAACTTCAAATGTTTTATGTATAAAAATTAAGTGTATGACTTAATTGAAATTTAGCTTTATTCAAATATTTTACATAAAATTGTAATCAAATAAATTTTTTTTAGAATTAAATTTTTACATGAAATTATCTTTTTATGAGCTATAAGCTCAAACTGTGGTTTGGTAATGAATTTGGTTTTTAATTGTTTAAGTACAAGAATGAGTATAAGCTCAGATTGGGGAGACAAAGCAGATTTACAAGTAGAGCTAACACAAGTAAAAAAAGATGGAAAAGAAAATAGAAATGAGAAAAATTCAAAGCAAAATTGTGCTTACATTTTTTAAAAAATATTTTTTATTTTATAATTAATTTAATTTTACATGTCAGCCACAGATTCCCCTGTCCTCCCTCCTCTCACCCCCCAGCCTTCTCCCCCAGTCCACCCCCCATTCCCACCTCCTCCAGGGCAAGGTCTCCCCTGGGGAGTCAGCCCAGCCTGGTAGGTTCAGTTGAAATAAAGGTGATAAAACATTTTCTAGAAGAAAAATACAATGAATTCTGGGTATATAAATTTAAATATTTAAATATTACCAGTGAGAGTAGAAGACCCACATATATATGCAGAAAATTAAATTTTAACTTCGCCATCTTCAAAGAAGTCAAAGAAAAATTGGTGCTACAGACAAATTTTATGATGTCACTATAGAGAAATATTCATTAATGTAGAAAGAAAGAACACACTAACAGCTCATGAGCTTGTTTATAAAAAAGAAAGGTCACTCTTACTACACCTTGATATAACTTGATACTCTGGCTGGCTGGTATCCATGGGAAGCCTGCCCTTTTCTGAAGAGAAAAGAGGAGTGGATGGGGATAGGGGTTAGAGGAGAGGTTGCAGGAGGGACTAGAAGGAGAGGAGGGAGGGAGGGAGGAGAAACTATGATAGGGCTTGGAAAAAAACTAATTAATTAAAAAAGAACTCAATGAAAAGATCTACAGTTTAAAAAAACAAAAACAAAAACCAAACAAACCAAAGAAAACCAACCCAACCAACCAACCAACCAACCAACCAACCAACCAATCAACCAACCAAACAAACAAACAATAACAACAACAACAATAACACCTAAAAGAAAGGTCACATGCTGAAGTGTGTGTGGGTAAGGAGGAAGGGTGACAGGTTTAATAGTGTGTCAAGAGTGTAGCTTATAGGATGCTGTAGCCTGCTAGAGGAGATGAATTTAACCCAACTATTAGACAGCTGCAGAAATAATTTTCTCTAGTGGAATTTAGTGGGGAGAAAGCAATCAATAGGGACATCACCTAAAACAGGACCCATTTGTCCTTCAAAAGGAGCCTACTTCATACCCATAGTGTCCTTTATGAAATTATATAACTGTTCCAATGAAAAATCCTGCCCCACCCCCTTTTTTGTTTCTTGAGTTTTGAAATGATTTAATGGTAGTTAAGGTGAACCCTAAGTATTTCTCCACTCTGCCCCTGGGACACGGCATTCTCTACACCCTGAAGAAAAGTAGATTTTCAGGCAGAACACCTGTCTATTTGCTTAGCCAGTTTGAACTTCACCTCCCTTTAAGGACAGAATTTTTTTTTTTTTTTTGCTAAGTTACATACTTAATTCAGAGCTCACAAAACTCCTGGGCCTTAAATTTTCAGACACTCCCTCAGTGTCTCCCAGCCCTGCTGTCTCCAGGACTCCAGGAGAATGCTTTCATCAGCCTCATTCGCCTTAGGCACCCTGGCCAGGGCCCTTCTTCTTCTTCTTCTTCTTCCCCACCTCTGAGTCCCTCAGTAAGGAGGGATACTGGACAAGAGAGAAAGGGCTTCTCTGACCTTTCTAAAACACTAAATCTGGTTTTGTTCTTACCTGGGAACTATCCATTTTCATCTCTAAACAACCTAGAAAATAACATGACGCTACCATGGCTTTCTGGAAAAACATCCTTAGAATTTATCAGTTTAAAGTATGTTCGTCCTTGTGGAGGTAGGGTCTCAGGTAGCCACAGTTGGTCTCAAACTTGCTGTGTATTTGGGATGGGGTGACCTTGAACCATGATCCTTCTGTTTCTAAATTCTCTATAACTGGGTTATAGATGAGTGTCACTTTAGTGGCTTGAATGCTAAATGCCCTTCATCGTTTCAAGTATTTGAACACTTGGTCTGCAGTTGGTGGCACTGTTTTGAGAGGTTTAGGTGGTACAATCTTGCTTGAGGAAGTACTTCATGAGGGGTGGGCTTTGAGAAAAAAAAAAAAAGCCTTGAACTATTTCCAGTCAGCTCTGTCAACTTCCTGCTTCCACCACGATGCCTGCCTGCTACTTGCTTCCATGGTTTCTCACTGTCATGGGATGGACTCTTACCCTTCTGAAACTGTAAGCTGAAATAAACTCTTCCTTGTCTAAATGGCCTTGGTTGTGATGACTTGTCATAGCAACAGAGCAGGAACTAATACAGCCACTATGCCTGGCTTGTGCAGTGCTGGCCCTTGAACTCGGGGCTTCAGGCACACTAGCCAGGACTCTATGGAGCCATACCTCTAACTTCAGCTTTAGCTTTTCCTACACAGACGGTAGCTACCAAGCCAGTGACATCTCCAACCCTACCTGATTTCTGTATCTTTGAGATGAGTTTTTCCTCACACGTTATCAGCTGATATTTGCTATCCTCTGTGGATGGAAACAGGAGACTTAGAACGCCAGCTGTTGTCACGTTGTGCCAGTTCCAGGAGAGCATAACTGACAACTCCCCATGGCTCATGCTCCTCAGCTAAGCCAACGAGCGACCTGCAGTATGCTGAGTTAGTTCGTGATGGGGCTCTGGTATTGAGGACAGTGTAAAGAAAAAGTGGAGTGAAAGGGTAGGTAGGGGCCACCTGCGATGTTCTCTTCATGAACAGCAGGAACAAACACACGCTTCCATCTGTATCCACTTATTTCTTCACAATGACTTTTTGTAAACACCACAGACCTCCTGTGGTAAATCTGACTAGTAGCCAAACCTTGTCCTTTTTAGCCCAGGCACAAAGGCAGGCTGCATGGGCTAGCCTTGCTCGCTGCATGAATTCAGGACTGAAGAGCATGCTGAGTCTAGGTTTGTTATAAAGAGACTCTTGTGAAACTTCCCCATCCACTTCCCCTTTTAGGCTGGCCAAAAGGAGACATTCAGGGCACAGTTCCAAGGTCCCATAGATAGCAAAACTCCAAATGCTAGGATGCTGGGTCCCCGAGCCACATGGCATGGTAGAGTTGCCCAAACTCTGACTTATACAAGTAAAAACTAAGCAAAAGTTATATTGTGGTATACTGTCTGTTGTGGAATTGGGCCATGTGGTATTATACTCCATTGTGTCACGGAAAGGTTTTCAAAAGCCATTACTCCTTAATTATTATTACCCTGACTTCTCTTCCAGCTGCTATATCTTTATTGTGTGTGTATGTGGGGTAGGTGTGGGGTTGAGACAGGGTCTCGTATAACCCAAGTTGGGCTTGAACTCACCATGTAGCTGATAATGATCTTGAACACTTGTGCTTTCTGCCTGCCTCTCCCAGGTTCTGGGATTGGGGGGCATTCACCCCAGGAGCTGGCTAAGGATGGAAATCGGCTGACCCATAGAGAGATCAGGCCCAGGGCCCTGGTGTTACTAGAACCACTCTATTACTATCTAAACTAACTGGAGAGGGTGGTATAGGTTTTAAGAAATGTACTCACACTACTGTAGTTTGGAGGTACTCTGTCTCTTGGGGCTCTGTGTGTTTAAATGTAATCACCATTGTGGGGCATTAAATGGGTGTAAACTTAATACAACTGTAGTATTTAGAGTTGGAGATTCTGGGAAAAAAATTAAGTTAGATAAGGCCATTAGGGGTCAGGCCTACAAGTGGAAAATGGAGGCTTTAAAAAGAGTTCCAGACACACAGACACACATGCTCCTGCCACTATGCGATGCACACAAATGGGCCCCCTGTGAGGGGTACTCTTGTCAACCTGAAGAGAGGGAATTTCAACTGAGGAATTGCCTCCACCAGCCTGCCCTACGAGCATGTCTGGGTGAGCATTTTCCTGAGGGCTAATTGGTATAGAAGGCCCCACCCCTGGGCAGATGGTCCTGGGTGGCATAAGAAAGCAGGTTGGGGGAAAGCCATGGATAGCAAGCCGGTAAGCAATGTTCCTCCCTCCAGGTTGTTGCCTTGACTTCCCTAGATGATGGACTATAATTTGTAAGCCCAAAATCCCCTTCCCCTCCCCAACTGGTTTTGGTCAGTTTTTATCACAGCAATGAACGACAAACCAGAGCAGGCTCGCACTAGAACCTGTAAATGCTAAACAGACGCTAAGCCTCTAAAACAGCTAGATAAATAAAACTTACTATTTTTACAATGTTGCCTGACTCAGATATTTTGTTATAATTGTGAAAATTAATGCTTGCATACACACACACACACACACACACACACACACACACGCATGTGCGAGCATGTGTGTGTGTGCAAGCATGTGTGTGTGCACGTGTGTGCATGAAGGCTGTCCTACGGCTTTGTGGAATTTGCCTCATTACCTCTCTCTGACATCTCATGGACTGATTTCACCACCACATGGGAAAACATTCAGTCAGACTTATTAAAGTCCATGTTAAAAATCAAGATACACAGATTCTGGATGTAAAATAATCATGTAAGAAAAATATGCAGGTTTTGTATATGGGCTGATACCCCTTCTGGACCTCCTAGGCAGCCTAGTTCATACTTGGGGCTCTCTGGTGTATCTTAGGGAATCACCGTGACCTCAGTGACTTAGGCATCATTGCATTTCAGAATCCCAAACCCAAGCTTGCTTTTCCCCAGCGTGTCCCCCCATAATGTATAACTGCACCTTGTCCTGGAAAAACTTCCCAAAGAACCATAATTACATCTGCAGTGTATGCCCTACCAAATATCGACGGGAGAGATTATAATATCAAACTCAGAAATATACTTCAAGTCATCTTGAATCCCACTCAATTATTTATGTGTGATGCTGACTGTGTTGATAAAATCCTCTCAGCGCATGTGACATGGATGACTCTTAGATTTGTTTAGCCATCAATCCGCCTACATTTTTAATGTTGGCAACAAAGACTGGACTAGCTCATTACATTTACAAAACAAACCATTTAATTAGATTTTCCAAACTGCAGTAGAGTAATTTTTGTACAGAATTTAATCTTTGAGTTTCAGTGGGAAATATGAATATTTTACAAGCAGGATAAAAAATGCTTACTTAAAATTATACAGAGAAAATTCTTGGCAGTTTAGAAAAAAATCTGACTGTTTTCCTCTAGAATGTATTTATTAGCATTGAGTTGGAAATGTATATCTTTTCAGGGAGTTAGTGTTTATGCATAAACTTTACACATAATGCAGAAGTATGATTATATGTGGTTTATATGGTAAACCACATAACCGGTTTTCTTTTCTGCTTTTTTTTTTTTTTTTTTTTTTTTTTTTTTTTTTTTTTT
>CABHPR010132230.1:0-17500 GCA_902168415.1 Peromyscus melanophrys | reverse complement strand
TCATTCATACTGTGAGAAAATTAAGCCATTTCAGAGAATCCTGATAAAGATCTAACGACATGGGTGCATCTCTGAAGGTGAGATAGCACTTAACATTCTGGCTGCCAAAATAAGGTATGGTATTAGCTAGGCAGAATCTAGGACATAACATGTTAAGAAAAAGGAGCCTGGAGTCAGGTGAATCTTCCATAAACGAAAACAAACAAGAAAAGCTTAGCCAGAAGAGCAGATCACATTTTTCAAGTTTCTCAGTAATCGCTGACTGTGACATATTTCTGACAATCCAATTATAAAAAAAATTACAAGGAAAATGAAGCTAAGGAAAAAAACACCTTAATATGCCTTGCTCTGTGGCCATTGAGATGGATTCTGGGAGCTCAGGCAGGGTAGGTAACCCAGTGACTTCCTCAGCAAAAGCTCAGAAAGACAGCCAGGCTTCCTGGGTTTACAAAACTGTACATGGTGTGGGCGTATTTGCCTCTTTGACAGGTCCTCTGATATCTCCACTGAACCTGCCTCAGCTGAATGTACCAGGCTCTCCTGACTCCTCATGGGAGGCCTTACCTTGTTGGAGGAGGGAATGGGGGCATGGGTTGGGATAGGAAGGCTGGGGGGTGGTGGTAGGAGGAGGGAATAGAGGGGTATCTGTGGTTGGTATGCAAAATGAATAAAAAATTTCTTAATCTAAAAAAGGGAATTCTGATCTAGACCTTCCAGCTGCAAAGCTGGGCTGGAAGGCTCACAGCAAGCAACCACTCCTGGAGAAGGCTGGGTCCAAGTCCCCAGCACATCAGGGACAGCAGAAGTGGAGGCTTTTATCATCTGGGCCGAGATGGACAGCCAGGAGTAAAATAAGCATGCTGGGGATGGAGCAGCATTCAAAACAGAGGTAAGCATCAGTCTGAAACACGATGGTAAAATTCAGGCACCCAAGAAGCTACTGCCATGAACTGAGCAACCTTGGAATA
The DNA here is from genome assembly GCA_902168415.1 of Peromyscus melanophrys. Lineage (NCBI taxonomy): Eukaryota > Metazoa > Chordata > Mammalia > Rodentia > Cricetidae > Peromyscus > Peromyscus melanophrys. The sequence continues at coordinate 16,532 of CABHPR010132230.1, read as the reverse complement.
AGCGAAGGCATGTGACAAGAAACAGACATAGACTCCTCTTAGCTTGTATTTTTTTCATTTAAAAATATTTTATTATAATAATTATTATTCTGTGTGTATATTTCATGGGGTGGTGTGTAGACCTTGTGGACTTGGGAGGTCAGAGGACCACTTTGTAGGGTCAGTTCTCTCCCCCCATTTTTATGTGGGTTCCTGGGATAGAACTCGGGTTGCCTAGCATGTACCTTTAGGTGCTGAGATATCTCACCAACCCAATATGAAGTTCTTTGCATCAGAACCCTAACAACAGACAGAGTGTTTTCATAATAGTCAGAATGGGGAACTGAAGTGTACATGCCATACATGTATGCAACACACATTTATTATTTACTATGAACCAGGTACTATGCCATATGGAGAGAACACAGCACAGATGTAAACAGTATCTCGACTCCCAGTAGCTTACGATACAGTGATGAGAGACAGTCACGACTGGATGTCCCGTGGAAGGCTGGAAAGGGCAGGGGTGAGAAAGGGATGAGGGCAGAGTGGAGTGTTTGGGGACGGTTTCTAAGGAGAGGAAAGCACAGCAGAGGACAATGGTCAGAATGCAATCCATGCCGTCATTTCCCAGAAAGTATTTGAGGAAGAGGACAGAGGAAGTGACAGACTCGAAAGCAGAAAAAGAAGTTTCAAGTCCAGCAAGCTGAGGGCGGCCCCTGGGACTGACACAGAGTGAGGGGATACTGAGTTGAGTTCAGAGAGGCCCCAGGACCAGGTCTGAACCCCCCGTCCCCCCGTCCCCGATAAAGACCTTGCTCTTATGCCATGACTAGCCCTGGGTGACTTGCAGCTAATCTACACATGTAAAACATCACTTTGGTTCTGTTAGGTTTCGAACCTGGGACATCTCAGTCTGGTCGTGTCCACTCTGGACTCTCCCAGATGTCCCTGCCTCTGCCATGTTCTCTCACGTATCCCTAATATACTTTCTGCTTCCCATACCTAGAAGCAATCATGTCCTTCCCTTTTCTTTTTCTTTCTTTCTTTTTTCTTTTCTTTTATTTCCATTCAGGTTCCAGCCTGGAAAGGAGACAATGGGAGAATGAAGATGTAGAGGCCGATGGGCATGTGCAGTGGTACTGTGGCAGGGCAAGCATGGGTGGGCACACAAAGACTGTGGTAGGTGTGGTGAGGCATGGTGGGGACAGGATGTACTCTGGGTACTGGATCTTTCCAGTATATAACTTAACCTCTCACTCTTTTCCTTTCAGAATTAACATTCTAAAAGGAAATGGCAGTTTATTGCTCCCACTACCTCTTTTGCACAGACCCATAGATGGCTGTATGGAGGGAAAAAATGGACTGGTAAAAATATGCAAAGGGAGGCCGGGCGTTGGTGGCGCACGCCTTTAATCCCAGCACTCGGGAGGCAGAGCCAGGCGGATCTCTGTGAGTTCGAGGCCAGCCTGGGCTACCAAGTGAGCTCCAGGAAAGGCGCAAAGCTACACAGAGAAACCCTGTCTCGAAAAACCAAAAAAAAAAAAAAAATGCAAAGGGAAGGCTAATACATGGCTCAGTCATTAAGAACAGTTGCTGCTCTTCCAGAGGATCTGAAAGGTTTCCAGCCCCCATATGGCAGTTTACAACTGTCTATAGCTCCAGCTCTAAGGGATAAGATGCCCTCTTCTGGCCTCCATGGGAATTGCATGCACATGCTGCACATACATACATGTAGGCAAAACACTCATGCACATAAATAGAAATAAATTTTTAAATAAAATGTGGAGGTCATTTTTTGCCATAGTCTCTACACATTTCTCCATCTGTCCTGCTGAGAATGGAATGGGTCTTCAATCACCCTGTAGGAGGGGGTGTCTAATCAACACTGGTCTTGGTCTATACATATTTTGGCTTATAGCTTCTACAAGGGAAAATCATTGTCAAATTGAAAACACCCAATTTTCTGCAATGAAAGTCCTTGCTCATGCCTTCCATTTTTTACTAAGATTTGTCAATAAAATAGAAAAGTAATTTCGGCTTTCACACATAGGTTATATAAGCTACTCAAAAGCAATCAATTGCTTGCATTTCTCAGATGTTTATAATACTTTTTTTAAACTGCAAAACCATTGCTTAAAATATTTTTATTAAAAGACTCAAATCTTTACAGAATTTACTTCTTGTCATTTCCTGTACACTTGTCATTACTTATTTAAAAATAACCTGGAGTAGAGACACCTTTTTAGAAAAAAAAATCAATTTTTATCAATTATTTATGACATCCAAAAACAAAAAGAAAGAAATTCTGGTTTTGGTAGATTTAAAATAAACTATTTCCCCTTAGAGTTTTGGGTTTGTCGTCACTTCCTCCTTACTCATGAAGGAAGTGCAATTATCCGCTAGACTATGAAGATAAGGTGAAGAAAAAAAAGGCTCATTTAGTTCATAGTTTGAGATTGACAAACTATATACAAACTCAATTTGAGGAATTTTAGCTTATTTTAATGCCTTTTTTAAAATTTATAATTTCTTTGCATAATAAGTTCAATTTTTCTTTCTCCTTTAGTTTAGCATTAATAGGATAGATAGGTTTGAGTAAGAAACTCTATCCTGAAAACCAAAAACAATAACAACAAAACAAAACATCTGGGCAGGACACCTTATAGTAGCTGCTTCAGTCTCAGGCAGGTCTGGGCTGGGGCTCAGTGGGTAGAACATGAAGCCCTGGCTTCCATCCCTGGAGTGGGAGAACACACCTGTAATCCCAGCTCTTGGGAGGTTGAGGCAATAGAATCAGAAATTCAAATCATCCTCAACTCAGTAGTGAGTTTGAGGCCAGCCTAGGCTATGTAAAGCTTTGTTTATGAAAAAATTACACACACACACACACACACACACACACACACACACACACACACACCTCACTCAGAGAGACACAGAGACACAGAGATGAGAAAGATAGAGGAGAGACAGACAGAGAGAGACAGAGACAGAGAGAGAGACAGACAGACAGAGAGGGGCACAGAAATACTTTCATGACCTCTGGAAAAGAAAACTGAGCAACAACCATGTCCAAAATCTAGGAAGACTTTTCAAAAGGCCTGCTCTATCTCATATGTTGTGAATGCGATCTGGGTGAATCTGGGCTCGGCTTCTACACCTTGTGGCCAGTTCTCCATCTCTAGATGGTTGCCAGGTATGACGAGCCTCTCCTCTACTCCTCTGACCCATGCAGAGGAAAATCCAGACCCGTCTGCTCATTTTCTCTAGAAGGAGCTTGTTTATACACCTGGTACCTACGTTCTAATGCTCCCACACAAGGGACTGTCTCCTTAAAAACCCATGTTAAGAAGGCAGTGGGACTTTGTATCCTCAAGTGATCCCAGGCCTCAGAAAACAGAGGCAGAGACATAATGGCCCCCACACAGAAGCTGTGTCCTCAGAATGAGAACATACTAGCTGAGTTTGGTACAGAGAGAGTGTGTTGGTGTGGAAGGACCTGTGCCCAGGTTTACATCAAGAAGAACACCCCAATCTACTCCAAGAAGAACACCCAATCTTTTCAGATGTATCTTGGGAGTCATAGGATACTAACAAGATGTAGTATGCCCTAATTTTCAATATGACTCTAAAAGCTGAGACAGAAGATTGGCTACCTACAGGAAAGGAAAAAAAACAAAACAAAAACCACAACAACCCTGATAGCTACTAAAGTCTCTGCCAGGTGAATTGGAGAGAACACTACTCAACAGGGATTTCAAAGTAATGGTAGGAAAAATGCTCATCGGAGCCAAGAGAAAAACAAGAACAAAGAGAAGTTTAACAAAGGGCAAGAATGAAATGTACCGAACAAAAATTGGAGAGGTGGAGACGATTAGAGTGAGCTGAAAAACCAATCAATACAAGGAAGGGTTCAACAGAAGATTCAATCAGTCAGAAGGAAGGATCGGTGATCCTGAGGAAGGGTCAAGAAGAAATTCAGCATGTGCAATAAAGATAAGGTAATGAAGATGAGGGAGGACAGTCTAAGACACACCATCAAGCACGCCATGAGGAGACACAGAGAGACAGAAACGTGATCCTAGAAGAAATGGTAGATGTGTCCCCAGTCTTGGCAGAGAAAACACAATCAAGAGGCAAAAAGCTAGAGCCGTCAGATGACATCTAGGAAGCCCACTCCAAGACACACCATTATTGACCTCATCATCAACTGTTAAAGGCTATGGACAGAGAGTTCTTCGAAGACATAGCAGAAAAGCAAGTTGTGAGGTACAAGGAAACCTTAGCGTAAGCCCTGTAGCCAGAAGGTAATGAATAGTAGACCGGAGATTCTGAAGAACAAACCAATTAAGACCCTCTAACTAGGAACCCCAAACCCAACAATCCTGTGTGTTAAATGCAAAGAGGTGATTGGCTGATGATTTGGCTCAGTGGGTGTAGATGCTTGCTGCCAAGCCTGATGACCCGAGTTCAATACCCAAGATCTATCTACATGGTGGCAGGAGAGAACCCACTCCTGCAAACTGTCCTCCGACCTCCAAGGCATCACACTCACATAACTACACATACACACAAAAATTAAATGCATGGATGTAATAATAAAAGTCAACTTAATACTACAAGGTACAAGCAGAAAGAATTCTCATGACCACTGTAACCGCTGGTGCCAATTCACAGTAATACTTTGAACATATCTCTACAATAATACTTCTCTGTACAGAAGCTAGAAATTCAGGGGTCCCCTAGCAATTTTATGATCCAATGTTAGTTTCCAAAATTATCACTAAAAGATTGTCTACTGATCTGTTGTCATCCTTTATCTCTTCTTATTTTCACAGCTGTGAGTAACCTTTACTAAGCTGTTTTTCCCTTTTTGACTTTTACTTGGTTATCTTCCAATTACTAAAGCCATGTATGCTTATTGTAACACATGGAAAACAAAGCAAGAAAACAGTCTTCCAGTTCTCACATCACCCTTCTACTGAATGCTCCTAGGATACTGACCAGATCCCCTCCTTCTGGAATAAAAACTACTCAGGTGCATGTGTGCATCTCTCTCTCTCTCTCTCTCTCTCTCTCGCTCTCGCTCTCGCTCTCGCTCTCGCTCTCGCTCTCGCTCTCGCTCTCTCTCGCTCTCTGTATTCATACATGTGTGCATATGTGTGTGTATGCATTTGTGTGGTCTGTTTGCATTTGCCTAAATAAAACAGTTGATCACATTTTCTCTTCCAGATGCAGCATCTTGGCTTGATGCTAACCTCTCCAAAAGACAGTTGAATCCTCCACAGGGACATTCAACCTTCAGCTGGTCTTTGACATGTCTCTCTGCCACACTCATCAGTAGATTGCGTACTAGAGATGGCTTGTGTTTTAAAACATTTATTATTTTTATGTATCTATGTGTGTGCCTGCATGCATTTATATGTACCACATGCATGAAGTATTCATTGAGACCAGAAGAAGATGCCAGATCCATTGAAACTGGCATTTACAGATGGTTGTAAGCTGCCATGTGGGCGATGGGAACTGAACCCAGGTCCTCTGCAAGAGTAGCAAGTGCTCTTAACCACAGAGCCATCTCTTCAGCCCAAGATCACATTTCTTTTTAATCCTGGTGTGATCAGACACCGGACGGCCTGGGAATTGAACCGGTTCATCTGGAACATCAGTCAGTGTTCTTAACCGCGGAGCCATCTCTCCTCTCCGATCACAGGTAATTTAAAGAAAACCTCAGATGATATTTTGTGTAGTGAGTTTGGAATTTTCTAGAAATAATGCAGACTTCCGGAGGATTTAGGGGATGCTAACTAAGCTCTTTGTGGCATCACTCCCTGCTAAAGCGTCTTGTCCAGTTCTGATATTGTACCAGATCCTCAGTGTGCCCCAGTTCTGATACCTGAGAGTTTGTCATGTTACAGTGCTGCTTGACCATGTTTTTGGAATCATCCTCATTTCTAATTTTCTACATTCTTCTTGGCTATGTTATCCCCTGTTGTGTGATATTTTGATTGCATTCTGATGCTCAGGAGACTGCCAATAAAATTTGCTTTGAATCAGAGGGCGGAGCTAGCTACTAGCTGACCAAAATTAACCACAGAGATGTTGGAGGACTGAGGACAGATGGAGAGACACAGGAAGTAGTAGGGCAGGCCTTAGGTTCTCAGCCCTTTTGGATGGAGGAACAAGAGAGAGAAGGTTACTGGTTGTTTCTCTGCCACTTCTCTGATCATTGAGCTTTGTACCCCAATATCTGACTCCCAAGTTTTTATTGATAAAGATTAATTAGATAAATGCTTCAATCCCCATCTTCAATACATTTCCAGTTCATCTAGTTTCAGCCATGGTCAACGTCTTACTTAAATTTAGCTTCAAAGTTTCCTCACCAACTACTGCTATTTCATGCTGATGTTATATATAATAGTCATTGGCGACTGTTCAGTTTGGTTTTTCTTCAACATGTCTGTATCTCTAATTCCTCTTTCACATCTTGGATCAATTTCCTTTTTTCATTTAGCTGTCTGTGTGTACTCTCTTGTAATTTGCATAGGAGTTCATTTTCCTTCTTTGATTTCTTTGAACGTAGTTATGATCATTATTCTGAACACTCTGGGATTTTATCTACTTAATTCCAACAGAGGGATGTTGCTGTGGGATTGGTGTGTGTGTGTGTGTGTGTGTGTGTGTGTGTGTGTGTGTGCATGTGACACATGTGTGTGGTTCCTGCAGAGATCAAAAGAGGGCATTGGATTCCCTGGAACTGGAGTTACAGACAGTTTCTGGGTGCTGGAGGTGATTCTGGGAACTAACTCCAGTCCTTTGCAAGAGAATTCCCTTAACCATAGAGTCATCTCTCCAACCCCTCGGATAAAATTTTGAATGAACCACAATATTACATGAGTTCTAAGATGCAGAGAAAAACAATGTTTTAAATGATTCTTTCAAGACATTTGTTTTCTGAGTTCTGAATACCTTTCCTTAGGAAAGTGCTCAACAAAATTCTGTACTTCCTAGAGTCACACTAACTTCCTCTCATTCTCTACCATACAATCCCAATTTCTCAGAAGTGATACACCTCCTATGTGCAAATAATTGCTACTAAGATTGTAACTCTCTTCTTTCTTGTTATTCAAATGACATTTTGATTAATTTTGACATTCTCCAGCTTAAGACATTTCCTTTCCCTTGTGTTAACTATAGCTATGCAATTTTCAAAACTATATTTAATTCAAGTGCAATGAATTTTCACCTTTTTTTTGTTTTGTTTTTCAAAACAGAGTTTCTCTGTGTAGTTTTGGTGCCTGTCCTAGATCTCGCTCTGTAGGCCAAGCTGGCCTCGAACTCACAGATAGATATCTGCCTGGCTCTGCCTCTCAAGTGCTGGGATTAAAGCCATGCACCACCACCGCCCGACTGAATTTTCACTTTTTCTTATCAATATTACATTGTATTAAAAATAAACTGGTAAGTATATTAATTATAACACTTTAATTAATATTTATAATTATTAATAATTAATATTCATAACTAATATTGTCATCAAATTTAATTTATTGATATTATAATGAATACTTATAATAATTATAGTATATCATAATGTTTATTTTTAAGGATGGAAAACAGTATTAAGAGACCACTAAGATGTCAACTTAAAGATACCTGGAACTGTATGGGAGACAAAGATGGCTCAGGGCAAGTTTTCTCTGCTCCTAAAAAATTTCTTGCAAATAACTAAGAAATGATGAATACACTGTATAATAGAAATTGTCTACCCTTCACATGGCTTTTTCAAAGCTCTTTAGTATTGGCTGTCTCTCTCCCCATATTCCGTCTTTTACCCTGCATTCCATCCTCCACCCATTTCATTCCTTACTTTCCTTCCTCCCCCTTTGCCCTCCATACCTTCTGCATTGTATCCCCTTCCCTTGAAACCTAGTCCCACCATGACCTGCTCCTGACTTCTGTGAGTTCTGGAGCTTGCACATACAGGTAGCACCAAGTGAATGCCATGCGTCTAAAAAGAGAACAGGTGAAGTTGGGAGAGAAAAGGCATCGGGAAGATCGGAAGGGAGGAGGTGCAGGTGATCAAAACACATTATATGCATGTGTGACATTCTCAAATGTTTAAAAAAGGAAAAATGAACACACGAGCAGAAAACAGCACACAGTTCATGAATGAAATAAGAAATATAGAGAACTACAGTAAAAAGTGCTCATTCAGCTGTATGAGGTGTTCAAAAGGAAAACTGTAATTCTACGATACTATTTTTCATGAGGCGTTTGCTAAAGGTTGAGCAGAGTGACAATGCCCAGTACGGACAACTCACAGGCAATCAGGTGCTGTCTAAGCACTTCAGTAGAATCATAAAGGGCACAGCTTACTGGAAAGTCTTATACATAGAGGTTGACTTGTACTCTTCGGCACATCGTCTTTTTGTCTTACTCATCTCTGCTACCTTCATTTTGTATATTTGTGTGTGTGTAGGTGTGTGTGACCTACAAAACAACACAACTGTGCAGATGGCAGACCTAACGCTTTGGCATTCGGCCTCTGCCTTCCCTCTCTCAGTTCTTCCCTCTCACCTCAGCCATTCCATCTTGTGATTCAGCTCCCTATCAATAAAATCATTCTTTCAAATTACCCACTTCAGACATTTTACTCTTTGAAAAACGTCTTCCTCCTTATGAAATCCTAGATTTGATGAGGACAGGAGGAAGAAATTGACTAGGCAGTTTTAGGGTGAAAAAGTCCCCCCCCACAATGGTCAGTTTATTTCTTGACTAAAAGTCACAAATTTCCTTGGGCAGAGGCCAGAGATGCCAGAAGTATTTAATCCAAAAGGTCTCTGGTTCTACCATGGCCAAAGAATGGAGATGCCAGAGGGGAGGATCTATGTTTTCCCATCTCTTTTAACTTAACAGGGTACCCTTTTCTGGAATTCAAACTGATGATGTAATTGTGAGGCACCTGGATACTTGGGGTAGAAACTGAACCTGTTTCATCCAAATCACCCCCTCTTCCTTTCCTCTTCCCTCTAAAGCTTTATTAACTCCAAGGCCATGAGATTCAATGGTAGCCCACTCTTGGGACACCCTCCCCACCCCCTGCTGTAGAGGAGCTCTGCCTTTCTCTCTATCAAGTGTCTTATGATAAAATACTTCTTTCCAAAACTCACCCTTCATGGTCTGTGAATTTCATTCTTCAAATTCACAAGACAAGGACCCTAACACCACTCACTTGGGGGTGACTTTGATGGCTGCTGAAATTCTGGAAACATGGCCTCTTGAGCTATGCACAGACAGTCAAGCTGAGAAAGGCTCCATTTCTCTTAGACACCTGACACCCTGTGTCATTCCGGTTTCTTTTTGGTAGCCACTGAAAACCATCTTCTCCATGTGAAAGATTTCTTCCACAGCTTCCTCCTCCTCACATACCCAAGAGGTTGCTTTCATGATCATAGCTTATATTTTCCATACATCTTCAACTGCTAGACTTCTTGTGTGAGTTGTACGCATGCATGTTTGTCCATGTCCATGCCTGTGTGCATAAGGAAGCTAGAAGAGGGAGTTGGATGTTCTGCTCTATGACTCTGTCTTTTTCCCTTGTGACAGGAGCTCTCATTGAACTGATAGCTAGCTAGGCTTGAGGTGAGCATACCCCAGTGATCCTCCTGTCTTCACCCTCAACAGCTCTGGGGTTACAGCCAATCACATCTGGTTTTTCTTTGCATGGACTCAAGGGATCCAAACACAGGTCCTCATGGTTGCACAGACAGGGTTGTTTTCAATACCAAAATGAAGACCAGAGGGATTAGAGAATTAACACTATATATATATATATATATATATATATATATATATATATATATATAAAATATATAAATTATAGACTAATGATTGTTTTCCTGGATAACACTTAAGCTAAATGAATCAAAATAGAGACAAATTATATAAACCTCTACAACAAAAATAATATGAATCCAATGAAAAATGCCTTGAGGAAAAATTATATGTGGATAAATCTTTTAAAAATGAAAATCTGAAGCTTGTAAATAATCCGTATAAGCTTCAAACAGTCTTGAATAAATGGAAGACCAACACTGAAGGGTAAGAATAAAAGGAAAAGAATAGGAAGAAATAAAAATTACTCAACACACATAAAACAGGTGCTCAATTCCTCAGTTATGACATGAATTCAAAGTCTAGGCCAGGAGCTTCAATTTTGTAATCACAACAGCAACTTAAAGTCATTACAGTGCTCTGTTTAGCTGGTGGTATGCTGAAGAACAGCCATCTATTGCTTGTGGCAGTGCACACACTTGAAAACATGGGGAAATTATTTGGCAGTGAGTCCCAAAAGGCATAGAGCATTCATCTTCTTTGAGTCAGTAATTCCTAGTAATTCACCCAAAGGTATAAACAAAATAAGGAAAAAACAAAATACAAGTATGCCTTTGTTGCAACATTATCCATTACACTTTAAAGAATGCTAACAACCTGATTACCTAAAAATAGGAAGCAGGGAAAATAATGATAGTTACAGTTTAGTGGATTATTATGTAATGATGACTATACCAGGATCTTTCAAAATGCAGCAGCAATATTGAAATGCACCAATGCCAGCATTACCATCATATAAGATCCTATTTGCAAGTGAGATTGGGCACACTGGGGATGAATGACTCCTAGAGACTTTCAGCCATCATAACCATAGATTTTGCAGTAGATGAGAACTAACACAGAGGCCCACACTGGACAACATACAAAGAGTGAGAGACTTGGGAACACTCAGTACTGAATGGAATGTCTTCATCAAACCTCTCCCCTCAAGGCTCAGGGAACTATGTGGAAGAGGAGGCAGAAAGATTCTAAGAGTCAGAAGAGATGGAGGACACCAAGGAAACAGTGTCTTTCAGACGCAGCAGGACTGATGCACATAGGAACTCACAGAGTGTGTGTGGCAACATGCACAGGGCTGGCACGGGTTCGAGCCACATGTGGTCCCAATGGTAAGAGGTGGAAGACGACACATGCTCTTGTCTCTCACCAAGAAGCTCTCTGCAAGTGATAACCACTTGCAAAGGAAAAATCACTTTTCTTCAGTGGATGCTAACTGGGTATATTAACCATATTTAAGGGCATTCCCCAGGCCCAGCAGTAGATAGCCAACACAAGATGAACCCAATGGTATTTTTGTAGACTTTTTGTCTCATAATGCTTTGTGTAGGTGTTTTTTTACTTACTGGTCTTTTCCTTGTATTATTATGGTTTCTGATTTTGTATTTTTTTTCTTGTTTGGTTGGGTTTTTATTTTTTTTTGTATATGTGTTTATTTTCTTTTTAAAGTATATACCCTGGTTTGTTTGCTTTTTTGTTTGCATGTTTGTTTTCTAAAGAGAGAGAGAAAGAAGGTGTAGAGCTGGGAGGGTGGGGAGGTGGGGAAGATCTGGTAAGAGTTGGGGGAGGGGAAACCATAATCAGAATATTTTGTCTGAAAAAATGTTTTCAATAAAAAAATTCTATTTGCTATACAGCACTGGAAAGTAGGATTGGAGGCTCATGGTCACTTTGAAATTTTGTGTGTTAGAATAGAGCAGCTAAATGCATATTTGAAATTGACTAATTATGAAGCCTTCCTATGTTTCCAGAAGATCAGGAATCCATTTCCTAGATGTTGATTCAGGCTTTCAATTACTTATGCCATGACAAGTGTTAAGGTGTGGGGGTCTTCCTGTTCTCTGAAGAGCAGTAACACCCCATGTTGATGGCTCCTCCATGAAGACTGGCTGGTTGTTCATTTAAACAAAGTTGAAATTGGTGTCACTATGAATGAGGCTTAAGGAAGGATTTATGTACTGAGAGAAATTTTACCTGGCAGAGAGGGGAGAGAGAGGTTTTGAGTTTGGCAGATCTTAGGTAGTGGGAGCCAGGAAGTTTGTAGGGACTATCTATCACCTTCTAAGATTTCCATGGAGATGATGCTCTGGAGTTGTAGGTGTGAGAGGCAGAAGAAAGGGGGAAAGACAGAAGTGAGAATGGATAAAGTTTCGACAGCACCTCAGGAGTGAGGGCGGGAGGCGGCTTGGGATCTGACTGAGATGCCAGGGTCAGAGTGATGAAGACCCTGAAGCCACAGGGGATGGAGGAAGAAAGGCTTTAGAGAATGGACAGTTTCCTGAAGTTCTGGCAGGATCTAGAGATGTTTCCATTAGTTGTCTATAGAGGATGGTTATTCCTCAAAGAATGTGGATCATAAGCAGTTTAAGAATTTGAGAAATTGTAAGCATACATTAAAGCAAGGGGGTATGTACACCTCTAAGGGAAAAAGTATCAACATTGAGGTAATTCTGCTTATCATATTATGTGATGATATATTGTGTCCCCCAATATATTGTGTACTCTAATAAAGCTTATCTGAGGATCAGAGGAACAGGACAAGCCACAGCCAATCTCACCTTACCAATTCTCGGCCTCCAAAGAGACCTACTTCCTGTATATCCATGCTTATATGCCTTTCTGTACCGGCAATCTCACTTCCTCTCTCTGCCCAGCTACATCACTTCCTCTTCCTATTTAGCTCTGTCACTTCCTGTCTGTATGTACAGACCTCCAGACCTTTATGGTTAACTAGTGTTGGAATTTAAGGCATGTGCTACCGTGCCTGGCTCTGTTCCCAGTGTGGCCTTGAACTCATAGAGATCTGGATGGATCTTTGCCTCCTTAATGCTAGGATTAAAGGTGTGTACTATCACTGCCTGACCTCTATATTTACTATAGTGGCTGGCTTTTTCCTCTGATCCTCAGGTAAGCTTTATTAGGGTACACAATATATTGGAGGATATAATATATCACCACATTTCCCTTTTCTTTGTCTGAAATGAAAAATAAAAAAAGTTATAACTAATATAAGAAAAACCCTCAGATAAGCTTTATTAGGGTGCACAATGTATTAGGGGACACAATATATCACCACAATCTTAGAGATAGGATAAAGACTATGATTATGTAAATCTAGGAAATGAGAATAAGGACCCCATATGTTGACTAGACTAATCAATCTCCATTTAAAGTCTTTGTTCTTAAAATATGCATGCTTACACTTGGTGAGTACAAAGTCTTAGAAACTGGAAAACTATGTTTAGGTCTCAGTTCGATTATAGACATGAGAAATTTTTCTAGAAGCAAACAGATGGTTTATTTTGGAATCTCTTTCTATACATATTTGAGAAGAAGAATCAGGGTCATGAACAGACACATGCAAGGAATTTATTTAGACACAGACTTTACACAATTCAGATATTCTGTGCAGCTCCAGCCATTGGTTGGGTAATTTGACCCCCAAAGCCAATATGGGCTGGGTTGTAATGCAACACTAGTCTCCTCACTCACTGCCTGGGAGAGTCTTGGAGCTTTAAGTGCTATTCCATCAAATAGTCTAAGAGCTGAGCAGATCACTTGAAACTTCCCCTGTGCTTCTCTTATGAACAACACATCTATCCCTACCAACTAAAGCAACATACTGGTTTTACTGTCAATGAACATAAAATTACTTTTTCCCCCCCATCATGTACCTTCCACGTTTCCTACGCAAACCATTTTTAATGGCATAGGCCTCAAAGTTCAATTCTAAGCACAAATGTATAAGATGGAATGCAGGAGTTAGCCAACAACAGAGTCTTAGGACAAGAGTTCAACCCCCAGCCATGTTTTGATGACTTCATCACCCTCTGTTTATTTGGGACAGGACTGACTGAACTAACTCACTCTCACACTTTCTCTCTCTCTCTCTCTCTCTCTCTCTCTCTCTCTCTCTCTCTCTCTGATAACTTTTAACAGGGAACCCAGCAATGCTTTCCATATATAAGCTTCTCTGCAAGTAAACTTCACCTGACACTTGACACTTGAGTAGCTGAGCCCTATGTAATGAGGCTAGAAAATTAGAAGAAAAAAACAAAAAGGAGGCAGGAGCCATTATGTGAGCAATCAAATCACTCATAGAATCAACTTGGATTTTTTTTTTTATTACAAAACCCCCAAATGTTTTGAGAATTATAAGTTTTATACATTTTGGAGCCATCTGTTAAGTGAAGAGTTCAGTTTTTCAGCTTATATAATAGATGCAACAACAATATTTAGATGCTACTGAATATGTATGTCAAGCCTGCCAGCTAGAGAGTGTTTCGTGACTAAAATACCATGAGCACAATAAAAGAGCTAAAGATGGACGTGTGCTTCTTCTTTTGGAACTTTCTGGGGACTTGCCAGCAGGATAAACAGTTGACGCTAAATGGTGACCAATAAAAGCAGCCTAAGAGAAGACGGTTTACAATGAGGAAAGAAATGTGTTTGCTGGGAGACACCAAGTGAGTGAGCACACAGACACAAAACAGATAAGCTCACTGAAGGCAGCCAGTAGAGAAATGTAACCTCCAAATTTCACAGGCCAGGCAGTTACAGGACCAGTCTTGAATATTTAAATTTAATAGTTTAAAGGCAAATATTTTGCTATGCATTAGTTGTTTTGCACTTTATAAAACAAAACAGCTCCTCCCAGCCCTTTCTAACTGTCTCCCCTTTCCTCCTTGTTTGGCAGATCTGTTACAAAAAAATGATTCCTTGAGAGACATTTTTTCTGCATTTGTTGACAAAATAAAATAGCCATCTCAAGAACAGTCTCATCTCTATAGAAGTTATTATGCTTACATTTACATAAATAATTGTGAATATTTCACTAATACCTGGCTCCTGGTTAAACTATGACCTTCCCAAGGGCAGACATTTTGTCTATTTTAGTCTGAATACTTACCACAGTCCTTAATACAGATTATATATTTTATGTTAGCATACTGAGTGGCCAGTTGAAAAGTAACTTTTTTAAAATCACAGTTGTGTATATTTAATAACAAGTTATGGATCAAGTGACAGCTTAAGAATAGGGTTTTTTTTGTTTTTTTGTTTTTTTTTTTTTGAGACAGGGTTTCTCTGTGTAGTTTTGGTGCCTGCCCTGGCTCTCTCTCTGTAGACCAGGCTGGCCTCAAACTCACAGAGATCCACCTGGCTCTGCCTCCTGAGTGCTGGGGTTAAAGACGTGCGCCACCACCGCCCGGCCCAAGAATAGTTTTAAAGTCAGTTTTGAACTGACATCTTGCAGAATGGCTCCTGATGAATAGGGATGAAGCTATAGAGTCACATGGTCTGAACTCCATGAGGTGGTTTCTTCTACTTTATTCACATTTCTCTCTTACTTGCCAAACCATACAATTACGTTCAAAAGGTATGGGTAATCTACCTACAGGATATTCTGAACTCCCCAAAATTCGGCTGTACCTAGGGAAAGAATTCAAAGAATGAAAAATTAACAGTCACTGGGGCTGCAGAGATGGTTCAGTGGTTAAGGGCACTTGGGGCTCTTGCAAGGGAACTAGGTTCAGTTCCCAGCTTCCATATTGGCAGGTTCACAACCACCTGTAACTCCAGCTCCAGAGGATCCACCACCGTCGTCTGGCCTCCACAGGCAACTGCATGCCTGTGTGTTCTATAAATTCACGCAGACCTTACACAGACTATGACACCTACTTTGCTTCACACAAATCAGTTCTCTATCAAATACCCTTAGGAATGGTAAAGAAATTCAGTTCATTGAACGTCAGAGTTTGCAAGTGATAAAGCCGGATGGATATGCATTTCAATATTCTCCCATTCACTACAAGGGGTGACACAGTATCTAGACACCGGGTCAGAAACTCTAAACATGCAGCTATTGAAGAAAGAGGTATAGCTTGAGAGCCCTTGCGAGGACAGAGGGAACGTTCTGCCTTCTCAGGCAGGAAAACAAACTTGTGGTGAGGGCAAAAAGATTGGCAGAAAGGCTCTCCAATATGGTAGGCCCCAATATGGCAGCCTCCAATATGGTGGCTCCTAGTATGGTAGCCTAATAGCCAAGAAGGTCTTGAAATTTGAGGTAAAGTTGTAGGGTAAAAAGGCCAGTGAAAGAACGTCCTGGCCCCGAGACCAGAGCCAAGGAAACACACCCTGTCCCTAACCAACTCAGAGATTGAAATCCAACCAATCCCTAAGCACAAAATCCAGCCAAACTCCAAGCTTGTTACACCCTGGCTGGGGCACCACCCTGAAACTCTCCACCCAGGAAAGCTCTGCCCCTAAGAAACTATATAAACCCTGTACTTGTTCAGTTTTGGGGCTGCCCTTTTTCCACCCTGGCAGAGGCAGCCATTCTCCTGGATTCCTCCCTCCCAATAAACCTCCAGAGAGGTCTGTTGTGAGGACTTTCTTTCACCAGAGTGGAGCAGAGCAGAGTTGTAATGGCTCTCACTGGAGTAGTGCAGAACTGCTACATTTCTGTGGGGAAACTCTCTTAGCATAGCAGAGGTGTAACAATTTTTGCCCGAGTAGAGTACAACTGTAACACTTTAGCTGGGAAAACTTTCCCTTGCTGAAGCAGAGCTGTTAAACTCAGGGACGCTGAACAGAGCTCTAACTCTTCTCCAGAGCAGAGGGGAGCAGAGCTGTAATAACCTCATTGCGGGGGGGGG
>CABHPR010132229.1:35602-46855 GCA_902168415.1 Peromyscus melanophrys | reverse complement strand
GATAGATAGATAGATAGATAGATAGATAGATAGATAGATAGATAGATGATAGATAGATAGATAATACATGATAAAGTGTGTTTACATATCTATATATAAATTATATATATAGTGTTATTATATGGTACATATAATCTATATTATCCTAGATTCCACATACAAGAAAAACATACAACACTTGTATATCATAGTCTGAATTATGTTACTTACCATAATGACCTTTAGTTCCTTCCATTTTCCTGAAAATAACATAATTTTGCTCTTTGTGGCTGAATAGAAATACACAGGCAAGCACAAGCCTAAGTGCAAGTATAGAAATGGCACAGATCATGTGCCCTTTCCACACTGAGTTACTAGGCCCTGTGTACATTGTTCCTCTGCATCTCTCAGGAACCCAACCACTCTCAGTTACAACCAGTTGTGTATGCTATCATGACCTTTCTCTGCACAAGTTGCCCCTTCTAAGACTTCTTCCTCTTCTGATGTCAACTAGTTCTTACTAGTTGACCCCATTTTTTTCCATGATGCACACAGACATAGGCTCTGGCTTTGGATTACCACAGTCCTGACCTTTACCCTGCTAATAGAACGTACTGAATTTCATTGACAGTGTTTATTTTCATTTTCAAAACCAGACCTTGCATTCTGGAGTGTCATAAACAAGATCTTCTGACTCTAAACCATATATAGACCTTAGACTGATGCTTTTCTGGTGTCTATATAAATACTTAATTCTACGAACTATTTGTGCTATATAATATATGCACATAGTCTACCTATTTCTATGGTTTGACTAGGTTTTGTTTCTCAGGATCCTTGTGCTGAGTGCTTAATCCTCATGGTGTCAGAATTAAGAGGCAATGGAAGCCAAGTCAAAAGTAAAGTTTAATGTGAAATAATTATCAGAGTGGTTCTCAACTTTCCTAATGTTATGACCCTTTAATGTTGTGGTAACTAAATGTAAAATTATTTTCATTGCTACTTCATAACTGTAATTTTGATACTGTTATGAATTGTAATGTAAATACCTGATATGCAGAATATGTGATATGTGACCCCAAAGGGATTGTGATCCACAGGTTGAGAACCACTGAATTGGAGTATTAGCAGTGCTACCCTCAGAAAGGATAAATGTGGTCCTGATGGGACTCTGGTTAGTTTGCCCTCTGGTTTCTACTTCTCATTATGTGGTATCTTGCTCCAACCACACCTCCCTTCTGATGCCACGGATACAAGGTGCTGCTCACACCAGAGACTGAACAGATAAGGCAGACCAGTCTTGGATTTTTAGCCTTCAAGTCAGTGAGCAAACCGAACCTCTTTTCTTTATAGAGTGTCTAGTTTCAGGTATTTTACAATAGCAACAAAAAGGAGACAGAGACACATATGAACATAACTGTAGACACCTGCACAAAATCACAGCCAGCAAATGACAGAGATGGCTCTCCTGGCTGAATTCTTTTAATTCCAAACACTACATTCTTAGTCAACATACTTTACCCATTCTCAAACTTCAGGCAACTACATGAACACAAGATGTGATATATGGAATTATGACCCTAAAAGTGATATTCTAGTGCTTAGGGCTTTATGAATGTTACATTATGTGGTAAAATCAAATCTTGCAAATGTGACTGTTAATGATTAGCACATAAGGAGATGATCCTGGGCTTCCTGGGTCACCCTAAGCACACACACACGTGTCTTTTGAAGAACTAGAAGGAGTGTTTAAATACATAACAGAAAGTAATGTATCCACAGACGCAGAAGCTGGAATGATGTATTCATAATTAAGGAAGAATGGTGGCCCCAGAAACTAGTAGACATGAATAGATTAACCCTCAGAGCTTCCAGAGAGATATCACTAGCTGATGCTTTGATTTCAACTTAGCAATACTAATTTTGCACTTTTGCCCTCCAAGAAATGAGAGGGAAAAAATTCAGTGTTTGAATCCACCAGAACTTTAGTAATTTGTCCTAGCAGCCACAGAAGAAGAAATCAATTCATTCTTTCATGAATGCTTATTTGGAAGAATGAAGAAGTGCGGAACATATAGAATAAATGGACTCTCTGGTGGATGATTTTTACTAGACCCGTGTACAGCTTCTCAGGCAAACATGCTTCTATGCACATATGAAAACACTCTGAGTAGAGGTGATCATTTCAGTTCATTCTCTAATGGGCAAAACATTTGGGTGCAGACACCAGGCTTCCACACTCCTGGTTCTGAGCCATTTCGGCTTTAACCTCCATTCTCTCCCCACCTTAAGAAAAAAATTGAAGGTGTGATGGAGTCCATAATTAAATTTTCTACCTCAAACAATGCAACTGATTTTGACCCTGCATCCACATCTACCTGATGAACTCCTAGCAGGGACAAGGCCACTATAGTTGTGAAATCCCTGAAGGTGGAAGCCACCTGCTCTTTGTTAAATTTTCCCTGGACCCTGGCAATGCTTCTTGAGTATTTGAATAAGTATAAGAAAAAATAAATCAAAGAAATTTACTATCAGACTTAGTAAAATTTGTGATTTAGTGTTTTTTTCCTCCTGTTGTTATGACCCTGGATTCCTGAGTTAGTAAAATATTGATAAAAACGATTTCCCAACAAATGGAAAACATTAGATTATATTAGAGTTATGGGTGGGCTGCCTCACCGTGAACTAAGAATGCTGTAAGAGAGCCGTTGTCCTCTGTCTCTCCTCTCTCGAAAGATCTGTAAATAAACTACAAAGACAGAATGAGGATTCTTCCTGTGCCCGTAACAGGCAAAGATTTTGTGCTTCAGAGAGTCCAATCTGGCTGCTTTCTTCCCTGGCCTCTGTGGCAATTCTGTCTTGAACATAAGCAGCATTTGTCTCCTTTCAGCCACCGTGTGCCTCCATGACTGTATGTAATTGAGAGCTAACTCCAGCTTCCTCAGGGAAGAATTACATATGGAAGATTCATGCCTTTGGGATTTGCTGGTCCCAGTTGAAAGGCTCTTGTTAATTTATATGAGGTCATAAATCAGTAGGAAAAGAAACATTGGCTCACAGTCCATGAGAGGAAAAGACATCCTTCAGGACCAAATGAAAACCAGGCCATAAGCCTAAGAATGATTTAAGATCCTGGGCTTCCTTTTCTGTCCCTGGCTGATTTGAATTCCTTGGAACTTCTCTGCTTAGGGAACAGGAAAGGAAGGTTTTGAACTGACCAATGACCATGAAGGACAAGGACACAAAATGTCATTTAACTAGTGATACATCACTTGTAGGACCTTTTATCCTCAGAAGAATGAAGTCCTTCTATGTATCATTGGTTATAATCCTGCCAGTTGGCTATGACTTTATGGATCCCCAATCTAAGTTCTCTAGTTGAAAGAGGTGGCTTGCTTTCAGATACTATTTGCAACTAGCATCCTTGGCCTTGGCCAAAGTGTTCAGAAGAATGTTCTTGCAGTCTGGAAACAAGGAGGAAATAGGTGGGAATAAGCTGTGACTTGTAGGTGGTAGTTATCCACAGTACTCAAATCTCAACATTTGTAATCTCCCTACATTATAAGATATGCACACATCATTACATATAACACCATAAGAAAAATTCAGTGAAATTCCTCCTGGAGGTAAGAAAATCGTTACTTAAAATTCAGTTGTTGGGGAAACTGATTATATCTCTATCACTTGTGATTTGAAGTCAGGGCTCAAATATTTCCTGGTCATCTTTTATTATGTGGTTGAATCTGTTAGATGCTGGGGAGAGAAAGTCCCTTCCCAAAAAGACTCTAAGCCCAGAAGAAGAGGATGGGCATGTGAATGGGCATTACTAGAAGCAGAGAGCGGTAAGTGTTGTGAAAGGTAACAGATAGAAATGCTACATGGGGCCAGGCGGTGGTGGCACACGCCTTTAATTCCAGCACTCAGGAGGCAGAACCAGTCGGATCTCTGTGAGTTCGAGGCCAGCCTGGTCTACAGAGCGAGATCCAGGAAAGGCACAAAGCTACACAGAGAAACCCTGTCTTGAAAAAACAAAAAAAAAAGAAAAAAGAAAAAGGAAAAGAAAAAAGAAAAAGAAAAAAATGCTACATGGGACCAGAGTTGGCCTGTTCAACTCACTTGGAAAACAAAGATAAGTTGCAGAAGTTTGAAGGAAGGGTAGAACTTTTCCATCCAGATGGGAACAATTTGAGTGGGGTAGAGATTTAACAAAGAAACAGGAAGTGCTGTGAAATAAGATTTTTTTTTTAATATGAGTGGTTGTAGTGTAACTGAGGATGTTGGATAAGAAAGTACAAGGTTGGAGAGGGCAACCATTAAGGTTGGAAATGTTAAGAAATATTTTTTTTCCTGATGAATGATTGTCTTAGTTCAGTTAAGTAAAAGGTGAAACAGAGACTATGCCCATGTTTTGGGGGCCAAGGAGGACAGGATAGCCTGTTTGCCTGGTTATCAAATTGATTAATGGTACAGGAAATAATTCACATATAAACAAAGAAGTTATGTATGTCAGATTATTTCCAATATTTAATTGTAACATATCTGGTAGATGACCTCATGTATAGCCCATAGGAAGACAGTGAAGAAGACATGTTTGCCTGCATGCAAGCATGAATACATCTAACTAAGGATGCCTCAGTCTTTGAAGAAGAACAGGACAGCACAGGGAATGAAAGTTGCTTAAGAGCAAGGATAGGGAAGGATTTGTGGACTTGATTTCTGTGGACTCTCTACAAGATTCTTATTTCCTCGGTGTGGTGAAACACGGAAAACATGTCACATTTCCTGCTCCAGGGCCTTCCCACAAAGTAGGAGGCAGGGCTATGATTCCCTGGGCACCATCCAGGAGTGATCATAGCATTTGGCACGATCGAGTCACCCACAGGCTATTGAGAGACATTGAGGGCCAACCCTATGCCTTCAATGACCCATCTTAATGCTCTGATGAGGCCCATTTCCTGTCTGTAAATGGAAGACCCCCAGCCTTCACAGGGGTCCCCCATTGCTCTTCTGTGGGAGCCATCCCATCCTGTCCAATTGATTGATTTCTCCGGATACATCAAGGGTGGTCCTGGGGAAGGGGATCTTGGCAGGGTCTTCCCCCATATTCTTAGCTCATTTGCCACTTTGCCCTTGCCAAGTTTTGCTTCCTGTGCATTTCATCAGTTCATTTCTTAGTCTGTCTCCTTAAGGCACATTCAGAGAATCTGAATGAAGCTTCAATCAGTCCTTGACTTCCCCCAAGAAAGCGTTGTTAGGGAACTCATCTACAAAGGCAGCCTGGGCACTGTCCCAGATCCCAATCTCCCTTTCCTCTCCTTCTCCTTGCCCTCCTCCCCAGCAGTCAATTAATTCCTAGCCTGTGTTCCTCTATAACCCCTGCTCTCCTGGTCACTGTACAAACTCTTGTGTATCTTGAAGAACTACGCCAAGAATCTGCCCATCATAGCCCTTCTCATCTGCTCATTGCAGCTGGGACACTTTTGTCTAATTATCTCTGGACCTGCAAACAGTTTCATTTTCTAGAGAAAACTATACAAGATTTGGTCTCCAGCTTTCACTATACCAACGGCAGTCCCAGTGAGAAACAGGGATACTATAAGAATCTCCTACCAGACACTCTCATCCACCCAGTGTAAACCCTTCTCTAAGACAAAAGACAGAATGATTTTAAAGGATCTTATTGACAAACACATAAGGCATGCATCACAGTGAATTCACACTCTTAACTTGTTTCCACGGTGTTCTCCAAACTGAACAATTATTAGCAAACTTTTTCTAAAACACCAATAAAAGCTTACATTAAGTGGCTATTTTGGGAACATTTCCATGTTCTGTATAATAAGCAATCAAAATGGATCTCCACATCTGTAAGGTTATCTCCATCTCTTTGTTCTTCCTCTAGACTAGGCCACTATTAGCTTTTACCTGACTCATTATACTTAAACCAACATGATCTCCCTTGTTTCTACTTTTATAATACTATAATCTATTCTGTATTTTGCAGCTAGAGAGACTCACAAAAGAGTTCTATCTCTGGTTTTCCCCTTGGTTCTAGCCTAAACTCAATCTAAAAATTCAAACTCTGTTCTTGCTTACAAAACAAAGTTTCTCTGACCATGCCCTTCTTTCTCATCTCACCCCTTTCCTTCAGGTCTAACATTACTTTTCCAGTGTTTGGTTGCCCATGGGATTCCCTCCTCAAGTCCTTGTAGTAGATTTTTTTTCTCCATTGGATATTCTCCCTTCTGATTTTTAAAAAATATTTTTATTTTATGTGTATGAGTGTTTTGACTATAAGAATGTCCATGCACCACATGTATACACCTCCTACAGAGGCAGGAAGAGGACACTGGATCCTCTGGAACTGGAGTTACAGATAGTTGTTAGCTGTCATGTGGGTGCTGGGAATTGAACCTACATCCTCAAGAAGAGCAACCAGTGTTCTTAACTCCTGAACCGTCTCTCCAGCCACCTCTTTTACCCATTTTGATGCTTATAAACGCAGCTTCTTTTGCCATTTGAATCGCAGATTCTCAGAGAAGTCTTCCTTGGCCCCATAATTTAAAGAATCTGGCATATACTATTATACTATTATGTTGTGTCATATGAAAGTACTGGCTTATAGGCTGAATGTGGTTTAATTAAATGCCCTGAGATACTGTTTCATGTGAAATATGATATTCTATCCATCAATGTTGTTCACATTACTTTTACATACTATGTGCCATTGCATTTGGTACACTGTAAAAAAGAAAGGACAGTTGCTGTTTTTATCACTGATGTGGTCAACACCCACTGTCATCTCAAGAAGCAGCAGCATCAACATCATTCTGTTACCTTAGAAGATGTAGAAGATGAGGAAGAATTAGTAGAGGCAACCTCAAACCAAGGTTAGAATATGGAAGACAATGGATTTTAGATTAGAGCTTACAATGCTACAAAACTGTATGATCTTGGATAAGGTTGTATCCTTTGGAGACAACACAGAGATTGTGTTTTGAAATTAGATGGATAAGAATCAAATACTTCACAAAATGTCAAGCTCTACCAATCATTCCAAAGATAAAAGTTTCTGTAAGGTTTGGTTGTCTCTGTAGGTTTCCCCATCATGATCTCGATGTCCCTTGCTCATCCCTCTTCTCTCTCTTCAACTGTACTCCAAGTAAAATAGTTATGTAGCTTGATCTTCTTCAGGAGCCCCCAGGCAGTAGGATCAGGATCCATGCCTGGTGCATGAGCTGGCTTTTTGGAGCCCACTACTGTAGGCTCTGATGACTCCCCATTGGAGGCCTTACATTCTTGTAGGAGGGAATGGGGGTAGGTTGTGGGGTATGCTGGAGGGGCAGAAGGAGGAAAGAGGGGGATCTGTGATTGGTATGTAAAATGAATAAAAAATGTCTTAATAAAAAATGTTTCTGTGAGGCAAAAAGAAAATAGGGAAGGATTGGAAGTAGCTAATGCCATTCCCTAAGTCATTTATTGCAAGAATGATTTTTATTTTGACTACTCCAGATCAAAGTCAGCTGTTTTGATCACATGTATCTTCAATGTACATTCCAGTAATTACAGAGATTACAGGACTCAATCCAGAGTCCTTAGATTCCAGACTTATTTATCATGAATAATCCTGGTCTGATAAAGCACATGCTGCTGAAAGTGTTCCAAAGATAAAGACTTTGCCAGCTATCTATGATCTACCCTGGAATTCATAATATGTTTACAAGGAGATTTGACTTGCTCACACTTCTTCCCCAGACCAATCTTTTCCTTACTTCCTCTTAAGCATGGAATTTCTTCATCTGTGAAATACAAAGTCTGCCTGCCATATCAGAAGACACAGTGGTCCTAAATATCATTGAACCTATGATAAGGGAAGTCATTACTTATTTTTACATATACCAATCAGAAGATATGTGAACAATGGGGGGCAAAAGAGATTCTCTATGAGGCGAATTGTTAAATACAACATAAAAGTGCCCCCAGAATCTAACAATTACTCAGAAAGCAAGGAGTAATATAAGGAGTATATCTCTGTAGTGAAGAGGGCTGAATTCAAGCCTAAGTTCTCCTATGCAGTTGCTATAGTTCTCAGAGAAAGTGACTCAACACACCTCTCCTCTTTCATTGACTATTCCATGGAAAAAGAATATCTGCTTCCTGGTTTAGCATAAGTTTTAAGTCAGACATTGGTGAGTGTTAATATGAAGCAAAATGATTGGCATAAAATAATTGGCAGTGATGAACCCCTTTATTCATTCATGGCATTTTATGCGTTGAGTTTTCCATGAGACCTTGCTATATATAAAGTCAACAATGCACCAAATGGAAACAGGAAGATAGGAGTTGGGTGCAACCTAAAGTGCAGCACTAGAGTCTTCTCCCTGTGCATCCCTTCTCTCCATTTCTGCCTGACTCTAGCTCCAACCCAAGTGCCTGCTTCTGAACCACAGGTAGGAGCCACTTTCTTACGGGAAACTCTGCAATAATTGTCAGTCTTCGATGGATAATCCTAAACTGCATCCCATGCATAAAGCTATCTGTCACTTTCTTCCCTCTGACCTCTGAAAATGAGTCAAGGTAGACTAGGTACTGGAATAAAAAATATGCAGCATAATAAAACAAAAATGTGTTCATGTCTCTAAGTAATGTGGTAAGCTGGGGGCAAGTGATTGCCCTGGGGAAATCCTTGTTTCCTTTGGCCTTGTATTTTATGCTCCTCCAGATTCTCAGAGTTCTATGTCCTGTATATTCAGGGGGGGAAAAAGGATAGCTCAACCACAAGTTTATCTTCTGACCCAGAAAACATGCATATAATTTTCTGTCTCATTTTATTGTCCAAAGATGAAGTCAGAATAACATTTTACCTAATATCTAAAAAACCTGGAGAATTAGATATTGATTGGTATTCTCAACCCTTTTCCTTTTCCAATGATACACTAGTTTGGTTCCATGCTCCTTTTTCTTCTCTACACACCATTCAGACCCAAATCCCTGTGAATTTGCCCCTGCTGCTCTCTGTATTAATGCCTTAGACAAACATCTTATTTTCTTCAGTGCTTAGCCAACTATTATCTGCTCCTTTTGGAGATCTCATGGCTCACTCATCTGCAGTACATCTAGACTTTTAGTCCTGGTGAGTTTATCTACATTCCTGTCCACTTTGTGAAGTTTTAGCTCTCTCTGAGCACAGATCCCTCTACACAGCTAATGTACCACTGTGTTCTCATCATGCAGCCTACACTCCAGTACTGAGGAGGGCATTCAATGGGAACAAGTAATAATTTTCAACAGACCTCCAAATAGAGGGCTGAGTGTTAAGAGCCAAGTTTAAAGTCAAGCCAGACCACCTGCTTTTGAAATGCTATACTCTTCCATAACCTTAATCAAATTGCTTTTTGTCTGAATCTCAAGAGCCTCATCTGTAAAGCCAGAAGAATATTAGCTGCTTCTATCATGTGGTTGTGAAGAATTCATAAATTAATGGATGTAAAGCTTTTGGCATCATGCTTGCCACACACAAGGAATATTCAATAAAACACTATTTGTATTATCAAATCCTTCTGGGCTGCTTTTGTGTACGGAAAGATAAATGCCTTGCCCTGACCTTGAGAAGCCCTGCAATAGGACAGAGAACCTCACTCTGAGGGCATGTGACCCTCAGGGAGTGACTCAGGCAGTATGAGGCCCTCATGAGTTCCCATTGCCTTGGAAGGGTTCCTTGATGGAGTTCTGCTGGTGGCAAGGAGAAGCTGACAAATTAAATGATTTAGTTTGCTCAGTAAAGTAAACGTGGCTCCAGGAAGTCAGAAGTAGCTCAGAAGGGAAGCTCCAACTGCCACTGGGTGGAGGGAATTTTCTTTTCCAAACTCAATTTGTTTTCACTTGAACTGCTTTATTTCATCAACACGCTCTTTGGAACATTGGCCTAAATCCCCAAGAAAAGGTTCTCCCTTTTTAAGCTTTCCCCCTTCCTCCTTTCTAGTTCCCCAAATGCAAAATAATAATAATAATTAAACATATGGAAATCCAGAGAACACCTACCCCTCCAAAGAAAACAACCCTCCAGGTCAGCACAAGTATGCATGTATGCAAACTCTTGGCAGGAACGTAGATTTGGATGTAAAGTTGCTAAAAGAAGCAGAGAGGGTGTAGTTAAATCATTTCCTAAAATGCTCATGCCATTGATAAATGGCCTACCTTTCACAAAAACCCTTTATCCAGATCGGTCCTGGGTGAGGCTCTCCAAACTTCCCCATTTCAGCCTCAGGAGGAAAAAAATATAACTTCATCTACACTGTACAGAAGGTTTCTCCATCAAGGGTTCCAGTTGCTCTCTATTGTCTGCTCACATACTAGGGAAAGGGACCTTCTCTTCCTATCTTCACTAACATGACCAGGCAGGGGGCCCAAAGCCAGAAAATTTTAGAGGAGCTTCCTTATTTGTTGCCTGCAATTTTGTTCAAAGACAATAATAAGGGAGAAGACCCTGCTTCCACTGGCCCGTGGGGAGCTCTGTGGTGATGTTCTCTCCCCAGATCAGCTCTGAGTCCTCCTGACCATAAACAACGCTGGTTTTAAGGCTTCAGCACCCTGTTTCTCAGAGGAACATTGTAATGTCAACAGCAAATATCTACAACGAGAATATTTTTCTTCCCTTTTTTTTTCACCTCTCCTGCCTCCTCACCTTTTTGTGTTTTTGTAAGAATTTGGCAGACTCAATAAATGAAGCAAATTTTTCCACAGAAGGAACATAAGGATTCATTGTAAACTATGCACAGGGGACTATAGTGGCCCAACTCACTAGACAGATAATCTCACTTATTTTTTCTATATTATTAGGCATTTAATAATTATAAAAAGTAAAATATATCTGGAAAGGATTACCAAAAGAATAAATAACAGCCCATTCTGCTGATATTTTTCTACAATATTGGCTCTTCATTGTCATTCTCAAATTGTACTGTAAAGCTCTTTCTTCAGAAATATGTAATCCTGAGGCTGAAATGGGGAAGCCTGGAGAGCCTCACCCAGGACTGACCTGGATAAAAAGTTTTTGTTCTTTGCTCAAGGTCTCATAGGTAAAAGAATCAAGTTCTGGCTTCTCAGACCCTACCAGTCTATTCACACCTAAAACTGTGAAT
Source organism: Peromyscus melanophrys (assembly GCA_902168415.1). NCBI lineage: Eukaryota > Metazoa > Chordata > Mammalia > Rodentia > Cricetidae > Peromyscus > Peromyscus melanophrys. The sequence goes on along the minus strand of CABHPR010132229.1, from coordinate 35,735 downwards.
ATTCTCACTTCATAGTCTTCCTCTTCAGAATAACAATGAGACCTGCCTCTTGGATTTGACACACACACACACACACACACACACACACACACACACATACATACATACACACAGACACACACACACACACACA
>CABHPR010132229.1:26050-35502 GCA_902168415.1 Peromyscus melanophrys | reverse complement strand
ACACACACACACACACACACACACACACACACACACACACGGTCAGTACAGTGTATTGTAAGCACCAGAACCTGTTTGATCCCCAGAACTTCCTCGCTGCTAGCTTTCCTAGTTCCAGAAGGTGTTATGCAAACTGTCAGGAGAAAAGAATCCGTTAAGAGTCTTGTCCAGTTGTGAACCTTGAGAGCTATTGTAATGACCACCCAGACACATTATACTATTGGTGCAACCATGGCATTTAGGCTATGGTATAGCCAACAGCTTTCCCGTTTGGTCCAAGACCCACTCCACAGGAGGAAACTCATTGCCTGATACTGTAAACCTGGCCAAGAAGTTGTGACTAGGGAGGTGATAGACCCTAGAGTAAAACCTGCTACTATTATTTTGCTAACTGGATATGATATCAAACTACCTTTTAAATAATTATCTTTACACCACAAATTAGTGCACTTCATAGTCCTCAAAAGAGAAGCTTCTTTTTGCATTAGACAGAGGCTAACACAGATACCTACAACTTCTTAAAGTACAGAGAATAAATGACTGGGGAGTGCTCTGCCCTAGATGGGCTGTTTATGCTGTACACCATCTCCTTTGGGCTCAGGAAGCATCCTGGAAGAGGAGACAGAAAGATTGTAAGAGGCAGAAGATGGGGAAGACTGCTGACTTGTTGTGTCTTCTAGACATGTCATGTAGGTGATTGCCTGAACAAAATTAGTCCAGGAAATATTCCAGCAAAGATAAGGAAAGGGCTCAAGAGGCTTCATTCCCTAGTTGAGGAGCAGATGGGCAGCTGAGTGATGGAGAGCCAGTTTTCCTCAGTAGTGTGTTTTTTTTTTTTTTGGTAGGTTGCTCATGCTCCAGTAGATGGCCCTACACCCATGCACATATGAGCAGCACCATATTTGGGGAGTTACTAAGAACAATAAAATAAAATAAAATGAGTTTGCTCTGGGTGGGAAAGAAGAAGCCATAGGCCTGCTAGGAGCCATTAAAACTGAGCAGTGTGGTGATATTGTGTTCCCTAATATATTGTGAACCCTAGTAAACTTATCTGGGATCAGAGAACAGAACAGCCACTAAACAGACATAGAGGCCAGAAAATGGTGGTACACACGCCTTTAATCCTAGCATTCTAGAGGCAGAGATCCATCTGGATCTCTATGAGTTCAAAGCCACACTGGAAACAGCCAGGCATGGTGATACATGCCTTTAATCCTAGGAAGTGATGGCAAGAAGCAGAAAGGTATATAAGGCGTGAGGACCAGGAACTAGAGCCTGTTAAGCTTTTATGCTGTTAGCAACAGTTCAGCTGAGATCCATTCTGATGAGGATTCAGAGGCTTACAGACAGAGGATTCCTGGAAACAGGATCAGCTGAGGAGTTGGCAAGGTGAAGCTATGGTGTTGCTAGAGTTTTCCTGCCTGGCCCACAGTCAGGACAAATCTCTCTCACCTGCCAGTCCCACAGCCACTCAGACCCAACCAAGTAAACACAGAGAGTTATATTGCTTACAAACTGTATGGCCGTGGCAGGCGTCTTGCTAACTGTCCTTATATCTTAAATTAATCCATTTCTATAAATCTATACCTTGCCACATGGCTCGTGGCTTACCAGCATCTTTACATGCTGCTTGTCCTGGCGGTGGCTGGCAGTGTCTCCTTCCACCTTCCTGTTCTTTTCTCCTCTCTGTTAGTCCCGCCTATAATTCCTGCCTAGCCACTGGCCAATCAGTGTTTTATTTATTGACCAATCAGAGTAATTTGACATACAGACCATCCTACAGCACTATGGCTTGTTCTATTTCTCTGATCTTTCAGTGTTCACCCCAATACCTGGCTTTGATTTTATTAATAAGGCCTTTTAAGATTTGTATTACAGAGCAGTTGGAAATAGAAATGCAGTTTGCTCTGTGCAGATGAGAAGAAGCCATAGGCTGGACTGGCATTGCAGTCAGCCACCATCAGGGTAAGGAAATGTATGGTGGGGTATGGAAGGGAAAGAGAGGCAGAGAGAGGTTCATGTCCTATAAGGAAATGCAGACATGAAGAGGCAAAGGCTTTGAAGAACAGGCTGATGTGAGAGGTCTGCTTGCCACCCAGGGACATGGTATTGTCCAGTTCTGGGCTGCTGCCATGGGCCATGTCTAGGTTGGTGGCCCTACCACAGCCTTGGTCTGTGTGGATGTCCATGACCCATGTTACCACTGAGGGCCACAAGGATGCCTGGGATCAGGGCCGCCACATGTGGCCATGTAGGTACCCAAGGGCCATGCCACCACAGGGACCATTCAAATATGAATGGCCTGGGCTGTCCCCTGGTGGGGCCATAGAGTCATCCAGGATTAATCTGTGGCCAGGCACCATGTCTAGCCCTACTGCAGCCAGCGTCTGTGTTGATGACCATGGCACCTTTTACCATCAGGGGCTGTGTGGATGCCCAGGTTCTAGGTCTCCACCTGGGGCCATGTTGGGGCCTGAGGGCCACCCTGCAGCTGTGGTGATAATGATCTGTGCTGCCACCCAGGGCCACGGTAGCATCTGGGTGTAGGCTACTTCTAAGGACTATGCCTGTGGTCCTACAGCAGCCATGGTCTGTGATGTCATCCAAGGCCCATAACACCACCTGTAAGTCTCATAAAGAGGTAGATGACAGCTGAGAAATGACATCTGAGGCTGTTGTTTAACTTCCACATGCAGACACACAAGTGTGTATGCATGTACACACACACAAACACACATACACACACACACACACACACACACACACACACACACACACACACGGATCTAATGTAATCTATTCCAAGTGCCTCATGCATAGTTGTATACCAATCTCTACCAGCATAGAATCTGAATTCTTCTGCATCTGGAAAAGTACAAAATAAAAGAGTATGGTGGAAAATCTCTTCTTGACTCCCCCACTACCTACCAATCTCACCTTAATATAAGGTGAGAATTCTGTCTTGTCACTCCATAACATATCACAAGAGGATTATGATAGGCCTGGATTCTCAGACTTCTGGTCAAAGAACTATACAACTACTTGGTGTATAGTTGGTTATAAATATAGATCATAGGTATTCGTTGACATATTAGCTGGAGTCCCCCTGGCATCTGAGAGCACAGAAAAATGAGCTTAACACTTCATCAAACTGTGCATCCTGATCTAACATTCTGCAAATTTCCAGAGCTTCTTGGCTCTTAATATTCTGTTTCTAAATGGGTACCTCTGTTCTAGTTCCTAAAGAACAAACTTAGACAACTCTTTTTCTTTGAGTCTATAAAAATCTATGTACTTTCACACACACACACACACACACACACACACACACACACACACACACACACACGACTACACGACTTAATACAGCAATGGGAAAAAAGAATTTAGAGGAGAGATGTCTATTGCCACCATGGAAACAACTCTCAAATTTGAGTATGAGCAGGCTAGAAATGTTTCCAAGCCACCTCACTACATTTTTATAGCACTGATCTCAGCTTCTGCCCATTTTGATTGTTTCATCTTACACTCAGCCCTCATTTGTTCAACTTAAGGAGCAAACATTATAAATCAAATTATTGACCCTCAGAAAGCTGAGACTCATCCATGGATGTCTGACATCTCTCTGCATCCATGTCTTGAAGATCTCAGCTGCCTCAGGAGGAATTATTCATCCCCACTCCTCTCCCCGGGAGGCATTCTCCTGGTAGGGAACAGCATCATTAAATAAATAACAATGATGGCTATAGCTCTTAAGACATGCTAGGTGCTACTTTAGATATTTTGTGTTTATGGACTATTTTAATCTTTACACCAGCTCTAGCAAGTGAGTATATACCCACTTCCCAGATGAGAGCTGAGGCACAAAGAAATGAAGCATCTTCATCATGATTATGTAGATTGTGGTGGTCTTATGATTCACTCTGATCCCAGATTCTTGCCTGCTAGGGCTTCTATGTACTCATAAGACAGATTAAAAAAGATGGAGAGATAGATATGTTGGTATGTTCCTCCGCCTAACTCCCTACAAGTGAAATATATCTAGTAATTACAAAAGTGTGAAGTAAAATTTACGTCAAAATTTTGAGGTCCAGAAAAATATAAAAGTTGTAAACAACAAAAGATAAAGTACGAACTATCTGGATTCAAAGTAAAATGAAAGCAGAGCCTAAGAGTATTTTCAGAAACACCGAAGTAGCCCCTAGGTAGAATGATCATAAAGAGAACTGACCAGGCTTCAGGCAGTTATGTGCAGGGGTTGAGTCAGGTTCAGTAAAGCAACTGTGTTTTAATAGGTTTAATCTATCTTCCATACTTCCCACAAAAGAACTATGGCCATCAAGCAGGCCACTTCCTTTGGGGCAGATAAAGGATGTCAAGAGGGAAAAGAAATTAACTCTCCATTACATGAAGATTCTGCTGCTGCAAGGGAAGAGCTTCTCATCAGAGCCAAACATTCAGGAAAGTTTGCATATCCACAACATCTTTGTTTCCTGCTTGGAAACCATGGCAGTGCCTGTTCATCTGCACAGTGCTGTCTGTTGTAAGAACCCAACACTCTCATCAGAATGAAACAGACTGAGCAAGCAGGGCTGGGATACCCTCAAGATGAAAAGGCGGTTACAGTGCTCTCCCTAAGCTCTCCTTCCCAAACACTTCACTCTTGTTAACAAAGGAAAAGAGAAATCATTGTGTATTTGGATACCAACTGTAGAATAACAGAAGGATTCTGATACTTGGACTCTTTGAGATTTTACATTGTGTAAAATTTCATCCTGAAAAGTAAAGGTGTCATTCACGAAAAGAGTTCATCTTTTCCATTTAGCAAATGATCCTATTTCACCTTTCCTTACAGTCAGATTAGCTGAAAGGCTATCTAATTAAGCACAGGGCTTTCTCTATGAGGGCCAGCATCACACAGTCCTACAATTATAACAAGAGCATTATCAAGCAAAATGTTGTAGCTATATTTACTTTATAGCTACAACATTTTGTTTGATAATCATAAACCTCAATACAAACTTGGTTGACATCTTAGAACAACACTAAAGAAAGTAGTAGAATCCTAATTTTACACTAGAAGAAACCAAGTTTCAGGGAAGAGCCCACAGGCAGTGTCCAATAGAACCTTGATTCAGCTCAGGTCAGTGTGTCTCTGGAGCTAAACTACTTCACTGTTTGCTCAGGTTGATACAGGGTCAATGACAATGGCAGAGGATGCTAGGAGCTCCCCAACCATCCCTCCAAGCAGGCTTTCATGTGAAAGGCTTCTCATTACCAAAGTCGTTGTTTTGTTAATGTTGGTATCTTTGAGCCAGAAAACCTTCCGTGAACCTCACCCACTAAAGCCAGGAAGCATCTCACCCATGTAGTGAAGGTTATCCTTCTTGTTTCCCATGTCACAAAAGGATTGGAATGTATGTCATCCTTGCTGTAACAGTGATGTCTGATTAAATTTCCTCAGTCCTCATATAGTTTACACTTATTCCAGGTATTTACCTATGGATCCTACAGATGTGACTTTCTGTGTTCCTTGTTAGCACTGATTATCATCTAAAGACCTTTGGTCCTGGTAACATCTCCTCATTAATTAAAGGAAATCCATCAGTTCTAGTTTACTTTCTCTTGTTGCTATAAAACACTAACCAAAAGAAAGTTGTGGAGGAAAGGGTTTATTTCACCTTACAGTATATAGTCAATTATGAGGGGAAGTCAGGACAGGAACTCAAGACAGGAACCTGGAGGCAGGAACAGAAACAGAAACTCTGAAAGAGGACTTCTTGCTGGCTTGCTTCCAATGGCTTCCTTAACTTTCTTTTTAAAAATAAAACTCAGGATCACCTGCCCAGGGATGGCACTGTCCACAGTAAGATGGGCCCTTCCACATCAATTATTCAACATGAAAATGCCTACAAGCCAATTTTATGGAAGCATTTGAGGTTTTTCTCTTCCAAGATGTTCCTAACATGTGTCAAGATGACTAAAATTTGCCAGCACATTACCCTTCTACCTGTCAAATACATATAAAATCTTTGGTGACTTCAGCATTGGGTAATCCTTCCATGGTCCTTTTTTTTAAATCGTTTTTGACCTTTTAATCTCCTGTGATTCCCTCCCTTTCTCTACGTTGGCCATTTTATCTCACTTAAATTAACTCCAATAAATCAGTTTGCAATTCCAGTTTGCAGACTCCTCTATTTCCTCCTCATTTCCCAGAGCAGCCTGCTCATGCTTTATTATCCAGGTAAGGTTCCATTAAGGGTCACACTGATCACTTCTCTACATTTCCTGTGTATCTTGTATTATAATTATCTTACTGTAAGTCCTGTATAAAACTGCAAATATGAATGAACTGAGCTTGTGACCTTCTCAACCTTGTATTTGCAGGAGAAGAATAACAAAAATCATTCTGGATTGGAAAAGTTCTTAATTCATGGTCTTCAAGATTTAAATGGAACCTTAACAATGCTCAAGAGTCCCATTATGCTTTTATAGTTGATATTTTCCTCTTTTCTCAGGCCATGCATGTCAACCTGTCTTCTCTTCACTCAAACACATGATTCCACTTCTCCTTCAGTCTTCATTTGACCTTGACTCTCAGGAAATAAAGGAGATCTGGCTCAAAACCCCTTCAACTCCCTGTTATGAAACTTGCATGCACATTTATATCTTTGCCCATTTCTTCTTCCTCCCCTCTTGATGGAGTATAAGGAATGTTTATTTATCTATTTATATATTTTTTTATTATATGTATGTGTATGTTGTGCCTGTGAGTAGATATATGGATGCCCACAGAGGCTAGAAAAAGGTGCTGGATCTACTGGAGCTGGAGTTATTGGAGGTTGTAAGCTGCCTAATACTTGTTCTAAGAACTGAACGTGGGTCCTCTGAAAGACCAGCAAATGCTCCTAACCACCAAGCCTTCTCCTGAGTAGTTAGGAATATTCTTTATTTCACTAAAAATTAGGCCTCATGTTCTAGATCCTGTCCCTTTTCTCTTTCTGAAGTATGTCATACATCTATGTCCCCCATCTATGTCTCCCCCCATTCAGAGTACCTTCATGTCATTAATATGATGATGTAGACTAGACGGGGTATTGTCTTCTTTCCAAGACCCAGGTCCTTTTCAGATTCACACACTCTTTCTCTTGTTTCACTGAGAAGGTTCTCTAGAAACCTAAATGATATGTCTCATGTTATCAATTCTTAGAGTTTTCTGTTTGGTTCTCTTGCACCATACACTTGCTCATACACTGAAGCTACACTTGAAAAACTCACCCCTAACCTCCTTCTTGCCAGGCTGCATGTGTAGTTTTTCAACTTTGCCCCACATGACTTCTCTAGAAGTCAGTGTTATTGCTCAAACCTTCTTCTTCCTAGGATTCTGGAACATATTCCTTTTGTTATTCTCCTAGCTGTCTGGATACTCATTCTGTTCCTTGTCTTGGATGGGTCTTGTTGCCAAACTAACTTTCAAAATATTATATATTCCCACTAGCAATATTAGTTTGTTTGTCTCTGTAACTATAGTCATCAGAATGGTGATTCTGGGACATCTCACTGGCTTTAGTTTGCATTTTAATGATGCCTAATTATGCTGAGCACATTTCTGGAAGCTTGTCGAATATGTGGGCTGTCTTTTTTAAATTATCTGTGAATTCTTCTTGGCAATTTTACTGCACTATTCATCTGTAAGTTATAAAGGTCCCTTTTGTTCTCTAGATACAAATCTTGTCAGCCATATACTGCAAATATTTTCTCACCATCTGTAGTTTCCTTTCCAATTTTATAATAATATCTTGTGTAGAATACATACACTGAAAATTATTTATCAATTTCTTTTCTTATGTGAGTCATAACCTTTATATCATGTCTAGGATATTTTTCTATTCGGGTAGTGAAGATATTATTCATCAATTTTCTTCTAAAACACCTTACACCTTGTTCAAGTCGGGGCCTCTTCTAAAACTTTTTAACTTTGAATTTCAATGTATAGATCTGTGATAAATTTCTGCTTAATCTTTGTATTATATATATGAGACTGAAGCTCATTCACTGTTTTTCATTGAGTATTCATGGGTTTGGAAAATCAAAATACAAGAAGAGAATGATATATCAAATTGAAACAGAAAGCAAATATTAACATTCAAGGTGGAGAGAGAAACAAATGAAAGAATGAAGAATGAGGAAAAGAGGTGAGAGGGAAAGAAGGAGAAATGAGAGAGGAGCAGGAAGAGAGGGGAGTAGAAGAAAAGAGAGAAAAGAGGAGGGAAGATGGGAAGGGAGCAAAGGTTAAAGGAGGGAAGATGGGAAGGGAGCAAAGGTTAAAGGAGGAAGGAAGAGAGAAGGAGAGTGGAAGCGGGTGGAAGAAAGTTGGCCTTTGCTCTTTCTATTCAAAAGGAACCAGCTTTTCAGAGTGCACAGCTCTGGGCATGTGGTTCTTCTTTACATGTAGGGGTCACTTTGAATAACTTTCTTGCATTAGAAAACTCTTTTTTAGGCTGCTGGTGCAGAGATGAATGTACATAATAAAAATAGTGATTGTGACAGGATTACTGGCCTACTGACTTTAGAATGTTCCAAAGGTTTCATTCCTGACACCAAAGTCTTATGCTGTCTCACTAGGCTCTCTTGTGGAAGTCGGGAATATTAGCAGTTGTGTCTGAGTTAAAGGCTAGATCTTTTAAGGGTTTTCCAGAGACTAATTTTCTTAACCAACTTTCACTGTGTCTCGTCAACCCCATTCAGCAGAGTATGTTTTAATTTATTTAGAATCAGATTCTTCCTTTGGGGAATGGTAGTAATAGTATTGACCACATCAAGTTGCTTGAGTGATTCAATAAAATAATATCTTCATATGCCTTGCACAATGCTTGAAAATAATGGAAAACACAAGCATATGTTATTTCTCATTTTTTCTATTATCATCAAAGTCATCATTACAAATGTCAAGGTTATTATACTGAATATAATACTATGACAGTTATGCATGTGGTGACAGTCATAACTATAATTATAATAAGTTTTATAATAACTTAATAATTCCATTCATTAATCAACTTCTTCCCTCTGTTATTCCTACAGATGCTATCCATATTTATTAACAGATGGCATGGTACTCATGATTATATATCACAATTATTTGCTTAGAATTTACTCTGACTTTATGACTTAACATTAGACAAATCCTTGTTTAAATTTATTGTCAAACACCCCAGCCTAATCACAGTGTATTCAAACTAATTTAAAGTTGAATAGATGCACAGATGCATGCTAAGTTTTCCCAATTATTTTTCCTGCTAGTTTACAAATTATACCATTTATTTGCTAGATTGGTGACTAGAATGAGAATTATAGCATCACGAATACTAGAATGGAACAGAGAGCTCAAACCATTGATATTAATAGCAACAAATTCTTACAAATGAATTAAATAGACTCCTTTAAAAGTT